>OY757906.1:29474828-29689828 GCA_963585895.1 Sepioteuthis lessoniana
CTGACGACAATAGTTATAAATTTAGTCTTGAAGACTATAACTACCGAGGAGTGGGTTTGATCCTACAGATAACCTCATAATATTGGTCGTGTGCCAAAACTAAGTTGCAATAAATCCCATGTACTTGATGGTGTTTTGCTACATAACAACGTTTAATTATTCAATTTTGCTAATCGTTAAGGTTCTAGTGACTTCGATCCTCACTGCATGACCCAAACACATGTCCTTATCATATCATATTTACCCAACCCCTCCGCTTGGGCAGGATATGACACAAAGTCGATTTTTTAAGCGGAGTTTTACAGGTTTGGATTCAGAGTTTTCCTTCTCCTAGACTAGTTGCCTTACCAAGGCTGTAGAACCTAGTCTGCCCTTCTATTTACCCATAGATGGAGGGAGAATAATTGGATTCATACCTTTCCCAAGGGTATTAGTGCTATGTGAAATGCAATGAATCTCATCCAGGATTTGAACTCGTGTCGCCGTGTCCATATCCTACGACGATAACCATTACACCACGGGCACCTCCTTATATGTCCTTATATCAGGCTAAACCAAGCTAAGTAAATAATATGATGATACGGTTTGTGAGCTCGATCTTCACAACTCCTGTGTTCTTGAGCCTTACTCGGATCAGCCTACTGGAGTAGGTTCGATCTTCACTGAGTGCTCCGCTCATGGAATCTTGTGTCAGAGGTAGGACCAGCGTTAGGAAGTGTGGGACCAGATAAGAAAATTGTTAGTGGAGCCTTTTCTACCCAACAAAAAGAAAGTGAAGTGCCTAATAAGGAAATTGTTAGCGTGGCCCACTACCCTTTAAAATTATTTCGAGGTTAATGGTTTTTGTACTGTCATTTTTTCTACATATCGCATCACCAAATTGTTTAATTTTCTTGTGAAATTGTTGACTATAGATATGTTTTAATCAGTTTTAGTATTGAAAAAAATTCTTTCTTACTTACTTTGAAAACTTTTTTATGTGCAGGGCCCAGTTTGAACAAATTGGTCTAATTGGTTTAGAATCGGCCCTGGCCAAAGAAATAAATAAACTTTCATAAACTTTAGATCAACTTGCTGTATAGCACTGGTTAGTAAAATAGTCTTGCATACGATTACCACTCGAGTGAGTTCCGGTCTAGCACCGGGCTACCTGGCATACGTACCAGGAGGCCAAACAATGACAAGCATATATTAACATTGCACTAGACCTCCGCGTCTATTAAATCTATGACCAGCAAGGTCAACTGGCTTCGTTCCGGGAGATTTAGCACTGAGCAGAAGCGCAGAAGTCTCGGCTTGTATGTGACCTCCCCATCCTATAAATCCCCACTATAAAAATACCTTGAGTCAAATGCTGTTTGGTGGGAGGCGCGGATAAATATCTACCACTATAGTGAGTTTGATTCTCCCACTGGATGCCCAAACACGTCTGAATTTGTAACATAATTAAACAGTAGATAGTAATATATCTCGATAAGTATTAATTGTGGGTAAAATACATCATTAGCTCTGGAACTCGGTACCCCGTTGTGGAAAAAGAATGTTACTA
The DNA here is from genome assembly GCA_963585895.1 of Sepioteuthis lessoniana. NCBI lineage: Eukaryota > Metazoa > Mollusca > Cephalopoda > Myopsida > Loliginidae > Sepioteuthis > Sepioteuthis lessoniana. The sequence goes on from OY757906.1 coordinate 29,476,378, forward strand.
AACTTAAAACATCCATTTTGTGTTCAGTATTAGATGGCATTAGGAGCGTTTAGTTTTAAACTCAATGAAAAAGACAACTTTTGATAGCATTTTTACATATTAGTAATTTTAAAAGGTGTCAAAATTGGCATATTTTTGTTTATTGGATCGATGGCATTACGAGGATGGGCCAAAATGTTCATTGGCAGAGGTTTTCATATGATGACGTCATATCTGCTGGAGATGACTTTTTTGACCAATGGGATCCATGATGAAAGTGTCTGTGGACCGCATGGGGGTCTATGTTGAAAAATAAACCTTATTGGGTCACATTCTATGTATGTATATTGGTCTGCTTATAAACTTTCCGGCCGGCCCTGGTGTAAATTCTTCTGAATATGGAAGAAAAAAAGCCACCTTTTCGTTTTACACTTTTTATTTTAATAAAGGTAAACATATGACCCCAGCAAAAAATGATTGATTGATTGATTGATTGATTTTAACGACATTTGAAGCCGTCTAGGTTTAATTCATGCCTTGTGGTTAGGGAATCGACTTCATTGTACGTTCATATTTTCATTTTTGTATTGTTGTTTCTCAAGAATTATTTGTACATGATCCCAATCGAATACGAACAAACTTTAAATAGATTTATTTGAGTCATAGACTGGTTCGGTTTCTGTTTTCTTGTCTGATGGCATATCAAACCTTGTGGGTTATTTGATGCCAAAGCAATCCATGTATAAGGACAGCAGTGTTGCCATTTGAACCATAGCTGAGGGATAAGGAGGTTCGTATCATTCCAAATACTATTATTTCCTTTGTTTAATGCCATATAAACCTTCATGGGTTATTTAATGTCAAAGCCATCCTTGTAGAAGAATAGCAGTGATACTATTTAACCCATAGCTGAAGGACAAAAGGGTTTATACCTTTCGCAAGAGTATAAGTGTGAGAGTAAGTAAAATAGCGTGATTGGAACTCGACCTAGCTTCCTCCAATGTCATCGTCCAGCACTTTAACTACTAAGTAAAGTAAAGTTGGCGACCGTAGTCGAGGGCGACCAGAAGGTTCCATTTTCAGTAGCTACTATATCGAGGTATAGGGGAGGGCGCTACTCCTTTGCCTGGATTGCTCCACTTTACCCTCAATACGTACCTTATATTGCTGAGTGTTAAGCAAGGACGTATCAAGTACCATTTTTAAAGTCTTTGGTATGACCTGGGATTGAATCCAGGCTTCCCGGACCATTGGCGAACACTTTAACAAATACTCTCCCATTAATGAGACCCTAACAGGTACTAACACTCCAGGACAGAGTCGACATGGGAATAATGGTAATGAAAGAGTACTCCATACTTTCTAGATCTCCAAAATGTTGTCTTGCCATCAGATTCACTGTACTGGTATAACCAGGATACTTCGTTTTTCCCAGGAAACCTTATCCCTCTGCAGGAGATATTCAGCGTATTCTAAAGTCCACCGACATTATGTTCTGATGTTTGAAGAAATGGTACCAAAACCTGCTGGAAGCTTCTGTATCAATTAAATATTCTTTACCATAAATAACAAATAAAAGGTTCTATAACAGAATCTTGAAGAGAATGTAAGAAAAAGAAGTAACAGCACATGTTATGTAGTCCTTAACCGGACTTTATAGGATGTGATATTGGGTGACAGTCAACTTGTGTTCGGGAGAAGCAAATAGTCAAGTGATCGTCTGGTAGGAGAAGCGAATGAATAACACCAACGCTTATTTCTTAAACACGTGAGCTTTGTTGGTTATTCTCAAAGTGTTACCTGGAAAGGTCAAATCTGAGAGTTGCGTGTCGCTTGTAACACTTTTTTTTCGATCTTCTTCGTTGTCCATCTGACCTTTACCTCCTCCTTAGTCCAGGTCTGAGATGACGTCTCTTTTAGTCTGTTACTTCTGTTCTGACTAAATCTGGAAGCTCGGATAATCCGGAGGCGCTCTTGTAGTAATGATTGTCTTCGTATGAAATGGGCACAGCGACTCGAGTTCAAAACCTGGACGAGGCTGTTTGGATTTCACATAGTGCTAATACTCTTGAGAAAGGATTTCATCCAATTATTCTTCCTCCAGCTATGAGTAAATAGTTGGCCAGATTGGGCTCTTTAACCTTGGTATAGAAAATTGTACAGAAGAAGAAAAGATCTGAATTCAAAACCCGTCAAACACTGCTTAAAATTGACCTTGCTTCACTTCCTACTCGTGCAGAGGGGGTCGATTTTTCTGTCACGCCATCTGGTTGACATGTTGCATAATGACTTATTTAAACTTTAAGAATTAATCAGTTAGCCAGACTAAGTTTTTTTAGCCGTTGTTAGGCCTCCAGTCTAAGAGAAACTCTGAATTAAAAATTAATCTTATATCACATCCTGCGCATAGTGGAAGGATAAGGCATATACATTCTGGAGAATTTCGATTCTGAGTATAGAATTTCTTCTTAAATATAAACATCCCTGTTTACTGAATCACCTGCAATCAGGCGGGTTTGGCATGTATTTAATTTAACTCCCGTTCACAAAACTCACCTGTTGGCCTCATTGCATAAAACTTACGAAAAGTTTTGTTCATTTGAAATAATGAAACATTTATTCTTTTTTATTTTATTCCCATTTCTTTTTATCAATTTTTTGAAGAGAATTAATCGTGAATTAATGTATTTAAAACTTAATGTCTGAAGTTTAAAAATGAAATACTTTAATTATTTCACATATCTTTTACTATCATTTTCATCTTGGTAATGTTTTTCGTACAACGTTTTTGACGTTTTGTGCTTCAGTCTTCATTTAGTGTGTTTTACAGCTTAATTAGTCTTTAAAAATCATTGGTTGCTTATTTCATTTTTCATATCTTCAACTAAAACACTCAATTTGACAGAATCACAAGAAAGAGTGACAGTTCAGCCAGGGCTATTTAAATGTTGAATATTGAAAGTGACGTAATGTATATATTGCTCACTAACCTTGTGTCGTAATGTTTGGCGCTTTTACGTGTAGTGTAATAAACATTGAATTCTTTTCAACAAGGGGCTATTCAGAGGACATAGATAGACTTCTAGTGAAATTCTAGTTCATAAATATGTGACCATTGTATAGTTTACCATATTTTTCGCAATGTCCATGAAACGGCTAATTAAGTCGACCGCGAAGGTGCTAAAATTCGCGTTGGTTTCGTGAAAGCGAGAACAAGCGAGATTATCAAAATACAATTCATTTTCATTCAAGAGATAATTTTCTTCTCTCATGTAGTTTTCATTTTTGCATTATTCACTGCTCCTTCGACTGCTGTTTAATTATTTCCTCTAGCTCTATTTTGAGTGCATTTTCTAATACTTTTACTGCACTGTAACATATTTCCCAGTCCTATTTTAACGATCTTCGAGGCTGACGAGAGCTCTACTTTTCGAATATAATTTGTCCGTGTCATATGGGAGGTGTAGAGCCTTTTGCAGTCATAAGTTTTCTCGTCTGTCAATCCATTGATCTGGCTTCCTCTATTGTCCAGTCGATGTGCATACCCAACAATCTATACTGCACAGATGTTTCTGATTAATTGATTGATTGATTGATTTTAACGTAATATCAACCCGTCTAAAGGTATTTTATGTCAAAAGGTTAGAGAATCGCCTCCATTGTTAGTTTATACTCATGGCTTTTGTGTAGTAGCGTTTTAAAAGATTTTTAATACACGGTCTAATCGAATACGAATAGTTTTTAAACAGATTTATGTGACCCATAGATGGGACCCTAACAAGTACGACCACTTTGGGTCAAAGTGGACCTGGGAGTAATGGCAATGAAGGGAGCTTCCACAGTATCCAGAACTAGAATCTAACAATCAAATTAAGTTTAGTATCATATCCAGAACACAACCTTTTGGGGGTTTGAGAGGGTCTTATCCCCCTGTAGTCAACATATTCTTAGCTACGCCAATAGGGGATCAAATTTCAATTTAGTTTAGTTTCTTTATTTTAATTATCACTCAAAAAACTCTCAGTGGGGTTTAGAATAAAGTAAATAAGTAAAGTTGGCGACCGTAGTCGAGGGCAACCTGAAGGCTCCTTTTTCGATAACTACTACACCAAGGTGTGAGGGAGAGCGCTACTCCTTTCCCTGGACTGCTCCATTTTACCCTTGATCCATACCTTATGATGCTGAGTATTAAGCAAAGCGGCATCAAGTACCATTTTTTGAATCTTTGGTATGACTTGACCTGGGATTGAACTCAGGTCTCCCGGACCATTGGCGAACACTCTAACCATCATGCCAATGTCCCAGGTTTAGAATGCACTGACTATACTACTGGTAGAGGAGTAACCCCACTCCGCGAAAGTGGTATCTTGAGTATGACACTAAATTGCATCTGGTGGTGAGGCTCAAGTTTTGAAGCTTTGGGGAGTCTGGAGTACCCCTTCATTACCATTACTCTCAGTTCCACTCTGAACCAGATTGGTAGCACCTGATAGATTCCATCTATGGGTGAAATTGATATGTTTGAAAATCGTCAATATTAGATAGGAATACTTGAAACCATACAAGTATTTGCAAAATATTTTTATTATATAGGAATACTTAATATCATATCGCTGTGTGCAAAAAGATCTAAACATGAACGCGCTCTATACACAATTCCCTAACTTCAAGGCATAAAATAACCCTAAACAAACTGACATGCCGTTAAAAATGGTCTGTTAGTCGATCGGTCAGCTGTTCGGAAGACCTTAAATGTTAAGATTTGTTTTTCTGATTTTTAATCTTTTTTTTAGAGAACTTACACTTACTTAACCAATACATTCATTTTTTGGCAAACTCAACCGTAGATCGTTCGGAGTCAAAAACAGGAAAAATGAAGCAAGAAAATGATTGGAAATATAAAAATAAATAAAGTCATCATAACACACACACACACACACACGAGCAGGATGTGATATAAAGTTATCTCTTTTCGCGGAGTTTAACAGGTTTGGATTCAGTTTTCCTTCTCCTAGACTAGTTGCTATACTAAGGTTAAAGAGCTCAGTCTGCCCTATTATTTACCCATAGCTGGAGGGAGAATAGTTGGATTCACACCTTTGCAAAGAGTAGTAGCGCTATGTGAAATACAGTCTTGTTCAGGATTTGAACTCGAGTCACCGCGTAATTTCCAACAAAGATAACCGTTAAACCACGAACGCCTCCAAAAGTGTATTGGGAGGAGTCCCCGTGGAGTAATGGCTAACGAGCGGTGACATCGTAATAAGCAAGTTCGAGCTTCAGTCGAGCAGCTACTTTCACTTTCGGACTAATACCAACGGGAAAGGTATAGACATATATTTCCACAGCTATGGGTTAAATAATACCAAGAGTTTTTTTTTTTTTTTTTAAAGAAGAATGGCTTTCACATTAAATAACCCACGAAGGTTTATATGCCATTAAACAAAGAAACCAAAGCGAAGCAAACCAAAAGTGTCTGAAGGTAAAAGTAGATCAGCACTGCTCCACACTACAATACCTCCCCCCCCCTTTTAGGTAATGATCTCCAAATCGTTTGGAAACTAACCCAATGACTTCAGGAACCAATCCTCACGTTTCTATTTCTTATTACAATAGGAATTATCAATACTTCCATTACCTCACCCCATTTCCTCGTCTCTCACAACCGATCCTATCAAATAGAGAAATAAAATTAAAAGTAAATTCAAATAATAAATGAAAAGATTTGCAATATTTAACATGAGGCACGATTCAGCAATTCTTGATTTTATTGGGGTTGTTAGAGAGACGAACCACATTAGGCTGTGAGGTGCCAAGCTCGCCTGATACTCTCCGAAAGTTGCCTTAAAGGATTGGAGCACGGCTTCGGAATCCACGGTTTTAGGTCTACTTGATCTTGCCTTCACTATACGCACCACAAATGCTGCGGCATTAAGGCTCAGTTTAAACTCGTAAAATATGTTTTCGAATTAAACAACGTTACACGTTCACCTGTGAGCCTCTCAAATCACACTTGGAGTGAAACAGAGCTTAACATGACAGCGCACCAATTTCCACTATATTACCAACCACGGCTTGAACGCCAAAACCCAGCATGTATTGAAATAATGCGGAGGTGCCCGTGGTGTAATGGTTATCGTCGTAGGAAATGGACGCGGCGACACGAGTTCAAATCCTGGACGAGACAGATTGCAATTCACATAGTACTAATACCCTTGGGAAAGGTATGAATCAAATTATTCTCCCCCCAGATATGGGTAAATAATAGGGCAGACTAGGTTCTTCAGCCTTGGTTAGGCAACTAGTCTAGGAGAAGGAAAACTCTGACTTCAAACCGGTTAAACTCCGTTTAAAAAATTGACCTTGCGTCATATCCTGCCAGAGCGGGGGGGAGTTGGTAAATATGATGTACTGAAATAATGCAAAACATTTGACTCACTCTAGTCATGATGTTACCACACTGCACCTCTCTCTCTCTCTCTGTCTCTCTCTGTCTCTTTCTCTCTCTCTCTCATCTGATCCTCTATCAAAATTGAATAAGTAAATAAAATTAAAAGTAAATTCAAAATACAATCACGATTGTCGAACGCAGGAAGTTAAAATTTAATTTTCGTTTGAACATCGTATTTGCATCTTGCTCTAAATTGTTTAAAAGCAACGCATCACGTGACTGATGGCTCTGAAACCTCTAAGACCCACCCCTCCGCTCATTAATGATCCTGATTGAACCCCCACAGCCTCTTGCTTGACATGAGTCAACATAACATTTCTTTGCAATTTGTTTACGAAGTGCATGGCCCATTCTAATTGAATTCCATAAAAGGTGAGCCGACATTGTTCTTATAGAAAATTGCTTTCGTGATAATCAAAACGAATTAAATTTTGATGGATTATTTCATTCAAATTTTGAACGATCCTCCCCTTCCACGCACCGAGCGTTTGTGAGACGAATTATTGGTAAGGAATTACAAAATTTAAAGCCAGCCGTAAAGATGATCATAAAAATTAAATTTCATAAGATGATCGATATTTTATTGACGAAAAAAGTTTTAGTGGATTCTGTTAATATTTCGATGTTTATTTGTATCGTCTTCAGAACAGAGACCTTTGTAACTATTGCTTAATCAAATAAAATGCTGCAATATTGAGAACACTGGTAAGAATCGAACTAATTAGGGATTGAGTAATCTCTCGAATATCTCAAGGTTTGGTTTGGTTTCTTTGTTTAATGGCATATCAACTCTTTGTAGGTTATTTAATGCCAAAGCCATTCTCCTAGAAGAACAGTACTGGTACTATTTAACTATAAGGGGGTTCATACCTCTCCCAAGGGTATTTGCCCGAAAGTGAACGTAATAGCGCGACTGGAGTTCGAACTCGCGTACTACGATTCCGCAGTCCATCGCTTTAACCATTACACCACGAATGCCAAATCCATTTTTATACGAATAATCAGTTTTATTTCAAACAATTCAGTTTAGCGCAAGTACAGTTTCAATGTCAAATACACTTCTATTTCAAACAATTCAGTTTAGCATCAGTACGCAGTTTAGATCTCAAAACAGTTTTAGTTGAAGTAATTTAGTTTAGCATAAGTATGCAGTTTAGTTCTATTTGACCCATAGATAGGAGGTGCTATCACTCCGGGCCAAAGTGGACCGGGGAGTAATGGCAATGAATGGGTGCTTCGCATTCCTCAATGCTCCAGCATTACTGGAGCCTCATCGTCAGATTATTTAGTGTCATATCCAGGTCACTCGTTGGTGGGGGTCTTACCCCTCTGCAGAGTTGCAGTCGATGCATTCTACTGCTCCAGCCGACTGGGCAATTCTTGAAATAGAAAATAGGAGTAATAATAAAAGACTGATTATCATTTTCTATGTTTTGATGGAATGATTAAGTACAAACGTAGGAAAAGAAACCCTCTTATTGATGGTTCAGCTACTTAGCAATTCTATCTTAGCAAAAGTAAGTTGGCGACTGTAGTCGAGGGCAACCCGAAGGCTTCCTTTTCAATAGCTACTACACCGAGGTGTAGGGAAGGGCGTTACTCATTTCCCTGGATTGCTGCACTTCACTCTTGATACGTACCAAATAATGCTGTGCTTTAAGCATGGCGGTATCAAGTACCATTTTTTTAGTTTTTGGTATGACTCGACCTGATATTGAACCGCGATCTCATGGGCCATTGGCGAACACTCTACCCACTAGGCCAATTACGTAATTAGTTTAAGCAACCATGTTTCGGTAGTGTAATAGTTATCCATACGGAAAATGGAATCAACAAGCCAATCCCAAATTTCCGCTTAGGCTGATCACTTTATTCGAATATCCTTGAGGAGAGCATGAATACATCAATTCTTTCCCCATTCCCTATGGGAAAAAATAGCAGGGCAGACTGAGCCCTCAAGTCTTGATATAGCAACCTGAATTAAAACTCTCAACTAACAAGTCTTGGGCCATAGTAGCAGGGTAAGACTCATCATTCTTTACGTCTTACAGACCTTGGAGAATGCTCGTTGAAGAGCATACGGAGGAAAGCTCTAGTAAACTATCTCCATGTAATATTACCAACACAATCAAACGCATGTCGATAATAAAAGACACGTGATCGCATGCATCTACGAACAGACGATACTGAAGAAGAATAAAAACAAAAAGTATTGCCAATAATAATAATGAACTATTCCATATTAGATACTTATACTCCTGCTTTCGTTAGAGTTTATCTTCTCAGTTGTAATATTGTTTGGTTTAGTTTCTTTTTTTAATGGCATATCAGCTTTTGTAGGTTATTTAATACCAAAGCCATCTCTCCAAGAAGAACAGTAGTGGTACTATTTAACCCATAGCTAGGAGGATTAAGGGGGTTCATAAAATGCCGCAATATTGAGAACACTGGTAAGAATCGAACTAATTAGTAATTGAGTAATCTCTCTACACTCATAGTGGTTATAGGTGAGGGTACTTACGGAAATGTATAAACTCGAATATCTCAAGGTTTGGTTTGGTTTCTTTGTTTAATGGCATATCAACTCTTTGTAGGTTATTTAATGCCAAAGCCATTCTCCTAGAAGAACAGTAGTGGTACTATTTAACCCATAGCTGGGAGGATTAGGGGGTTCATACCTTTCCCAAGGGTATTTGCCTGAATGTGAACGAACTCGCTTACTACGATTCCGCAGTCCATCGCTTTAACCATTACACCACGAGGACACCCTCCTTGTAATATTGTAACTGTCGTAAATGTTTATCAAATGTTAAATCCGAGTCAAATAATCGAGTCTCTTCATTTATATCCGGTATGAGCATTGACATTTCTGTCCAGAACTTCACAGGAGAATTATTTCTAAGTTTGGCAAATTTATCGTTTAAACTCGTGTATAGGTCGATATTTTAAACAAAAGAATTGATGCTCATCTCTAAATAATTATAAAGACTGATTACAGCCACCAGAAACAATACTGACAACACGAGGATCAATAGAAGGGAAACAACCAGGAAACAAAACTGGGAAGACAAACAACTCTATGGACGTTTTAAGCGACTATCAAGCGACATCTCATGGACACGGCGACACGAGTTCAAATCCTGGACGAGACTGATTGCATTTCACATAGCACTAATACCCTTGGGGAAGGTATGAATCCAGTTATTCTCCCTCCAGCTATGGGTAAATAGTAGGACAAACTAGGGTCTTCAGCCTTGGTTAGGCAACTAGTCTAGGAGAAGGAAAAACTCTGACTTCAAACCTGTTAAACTCCGCTTAAAAATTGACATTGTGCCATATCCTGCCCGAGCGGAGGGGTTGGTAAATAGTATCAAGCGACATCTCACACAAGAAAACGAGGACGTGGCTAAGAAAGGGAAACCTTAAGAGAGAAACCGAATCTCTTCTAATAGCAGCACAAAACACCATAAGGATCAATCATATCAAAGCAAGAATAGATAAGACACAATAAAAACAGCAAATGTAGGTTATGTGGTGGTAGAGAGGAAACACCCAATCACATAATAAACGAATGCAGCAAATTTGCACAAAAAGAATATAAGGCTAGGTACAACTGGATGAACATGGTGATCCATTGGGAATTGTGCAAGAAATTGAAGTTTGACCATACGTACAAATGGTATATGCACAACCCAGAATCGGTCCTAGAGAATGAAACGCACGAACTCCTCTGGGACTTTGAGATACAAACGAATCACCTAATCTCGGCCAGACGACCCGACCTAGTAATCATTAACAAGAAAAAGAGAACATGTCAATAAGTGGACTTTACTGGGTCGATTGACCTCAGAGTAAAATTGAAAGAAAACGAAAAGAAAGATAAGTACCTTGGTCTTACCAGGTCATTGAAAAAGCCGTGGAACATGAAACTGACATTTATACCAATCGGTGATCTTGGTACAGTCACCAAAGGATTGGTATAGGGAGTGGAGGATTTGAAAATAAGAGGTCGAGTGAAGACCATCCAAATTACACCATTAATATGATCAGCCAGAATAATGAGGTGAGTCTTGGGGACTTGAGGAGACTTGTTGTCACTTAAACTCCAGTGAGAAACCATCAGCTAACACTGGTGTGAAAAACTCGAAGAGTAAAATAATAATAATAACAACAATGTAAGGTAACTTTAAAATAAATTACGGAATATGAAGGTAAAAGTTGTAACAGTAGTTCTTGGATAGAAGCGAACGATCTAGAAAAGCGTAGCGAAAAGACTGGGTAAGTGAGAATAAGAAGAATCGAGACCATCCAGATAGCAGCACTATTGAGGGCAGTTAGACTACAGAGAAGGGAGACGGTAACTTGCTGTCATTTAATGTCCAGTGCAACTTACTGGATAGTCTTGAAGTTGAAATTCAGCGAGCGTAAAATAGTTGAAAAGTAACGTAAGCATAATGGGAGGGACTAAAAGAAACTCAGAAATCTTCAGAAATTGATTCCCTAATTAATGATTTCGTGACAATAAATCATGGGTTGACTGGTTGGTTGGTTGGTTTGGTTTTAAGGCACATCAATCGTTGTAGGTTATTTAATGCTAAATCTACATCTAAATCTACATCTATATATATTAAATACAATGTTTGTTGACGAATAGTTTGTATGTAACATTTTAAAACTAGCAAGAGCTCATTTGTTTACACAATTTAATGGTTTCAAGCATTGCTATCTAATACTAATAATTCTACACACAGTTAAGTGGTTTCAAGTATTGAAACTTAAGATGAGTAATTCTATTTATCAAATATTCCAATCTAATTTAATACTAATCATTTGTTTGCACACAGTTAAATGGTTTCAAGTATTGCTATCAAACACAAATTGTTTTATTTTGTATGAATAGTTCGTTTGCACCCAGTTAAATGTTTGTGCGTATAGGAAAAGATAAAATATTGATCCATAGATGGGACCTTAATAAGTACTTCTACTTCAGGTCTGAGCGAACCTGGGAATAATGGCGATGAGGGGGTATCTCACATTTCCCAAAGCTTCAGGACTGAAGGCACAATGTCAGATAGTTTAGTGTCATATACAGGACATTCGTTGTAGTGGGGGGGTCTTATTCCTCAACAGAGATGCAGTCAGCGTATTCTACAGTCCCAGCCGACAAGGCTTACGATGATAAATGAGATAGACTTACTCCATGTTTTCCAAACTCATAGATTAAAAAGGCTACTACGTCTTCGGGGTGGGGAGGTACTGCGAACCAAAAGTGAGATCAGGTGGGGTGTGATTTCCAATAGTTACAATACTAATCTACAATACACGTTTCTGCCTATTGTGGTTGTAGCTGTTAGAGCGATATATTTAGCATATTAGTATCTGAAGATTTTATAACATTCTACCGTATATAATCATGTCATGAACGACCAGAACACTGAGGAGAGTCCTGGAGACTTGAGGAGACTTGCAGTCACTCAAACTTCCGAGATAAACCATCAGCTAAGGCTGGTATGAAAAACTCGAAAAGATCAATTTTTCTCCTAAAAAAAGGGTCGTTCATTACATGAGGTATGTTTTAAAATGACAACGCTTACCTTGTTCCTAAGGTCTAATCTTGTAACAGATCTTAAGTGTCCACAAATATACTAGACTAAATCAAAGGCTATTAGTTAATAGTTTTTACTTAACGTTGTTTATTATTTATTACACCTGTGCATATATATATATATATATATATATATATATATATATATATATATATGTACAAATATTATAAATATTTGATTAAATATTGTGGACATGCTTTGTCTACATATTTTTAATTCGAACCTTTCTGATCGCCGTGTGGATGTTAAGATATCCGGCTGGAATTGGCTAATAAATTTTTCGGATATCTGAACATCCAAAGGGCGATTTGAAAGGATCGAAATGAGAATATGTAGACAAAGGATGCCTATAATATTTAATCAAATATTTATAATATTTAATCACATATGCCTCAATGAAGAAGGGGTACCTAAATGCGCATATTATGAATAGTAAACAAAGTTATTCAAAAGTTTCTTGATCTTTACTTAGAGCCTTTTTAGGCATTAGCTAGGCTAATTTTCTTTCATGAAATAGGCTATGTAGAAACATGGATTTGGGTCGCGTTTTGAAAATATAGGTTGTTTGAACGCTCTCTTTTTATCATTTGATGTCGAAGAAATAAAATTCCAGAGTGACAGTACAGCCGTCCTCACCAAACACGGGGTGGGGGCGAATTCCCTTCCAATCCGGGGATCATTCCGCTGGTCGAATATATCTTCGGATGACACGACCGATTTGTTATCTGCCCACGTTATGTTTTTTTTTGTTTTAGCCGGAGTCGTCGGTCAGCGAGTAAACGAATGAGACCGCACAATTAAGAAAATAAAAAAAAATTATAAAAGTTGACACCAAGAAACAGAACAAAACACGACTTGCAAATATAACTATATATAGTATATGAAAATTTCCTTAAAAATGATACATATATTCACCCATCCCGGAGGTGGCAAGTTTTACTCAGAGACAGTCAATTTTTTATATAAGGTTTAGGCTTTTTTTTTTATCTCACGCTGTTTGGTGCAAGACAATCTTTAATGGCGGTTAAGATTGCCTTCAAAAATTGTTGGTACTACGTCACAAGTACTTATTACCTTATAATCTTTTTTCACAGCGTCGTATTATGGTCGGATTTCTTCGCTTTCTATACTCAGGGCAGTCTGCTACACAAGGTCTAAGACTCAGAGCTTCGGTGAAACTGTCCACCGACTCACGCGCTGTCCTCGTTGGTTTACTGCTTCGTGGAATAAACACCGTCATTTTATGTATATTTTCAACTGTGGGTAGAATCAGGGCGGAACCGGAAATAATATTAATTTTCTCCTAATTTGAGATTGTTTAAAGAATATAGATTCTCTATTTGAAGCTTATTCTAATTTTAGAAAAAGGTCGCTTAGGATATTAACAGGTGACCTTGATCAGTTAAAAGCAACCCAGCCATTTTCTCATTGGCTTAGTGGGTAGAGTGTTCGCCAATGGTCCGGGAGACCTGGGTTCAATCTCAGGTCGCGTCATACCAAAAACTTTAAAACAGGTACTTGATACATCCTTGCTTAACACTCATCAATATAAGGAACGTATTGAGGGTAAAGTGGAGCAATCCAGGGAAAGGAGTAGCGCCCTCACCTACACTTCGGTGTAGTAGCTACTGAAAAGAGAGCCTTCTGGTCGCCCTCGACTCCGATCACCAACTTTACTTAAACCGGACATTTGCATAACGGTCAGAATGTTTGCCAATGACCCGGGAGACCTGAGTCATACCAAAGACTCAAAAAATGGTACTTGATGCCTCCGTGCTTAACACTTAGCATTATAAGGTACGTATCAAGGGTAAAGTGGGGCAATTATGGGAAAGGAGTAGCGTCCTCCCCTACACCTGGGTGTAGTAGCTATCGAAATAGGAGCTTTTGGGTCTCCCTCGACTTTTTTTTTTTTACTTAAACAATAACATTACATTTTCTTTTCGCTTTCGTCAACTTCCTTTCTCATCAAAGTAACATAATTTTTATCTACACTTCATTTCAAAAACCCATGACGCCATAACATATTTGTAATTTATTCCACTATTTTTCTAAAATAACATAATTTTTATCTACACTTCATTTCAAAAACCCATGACGCCATAACATATTTGTAATTTATTCCTCTATTTTTCTAAAATCCAAATCGGTTTCTTTTTCTTCTGCTTAATAAAATTTTTCTGACCAGCTTCCGACCCTTATAGGATAACAGTAGGCTAGCATTGACAAAAGTTAAGGGTCGTTTATTACAAGCTGTATACGATAAAAACACCTTTTTGCGGATAAAAATTAGCTGTTCCTTACAGAAAGCCAGGCTGATATTTATAAATTAGGATAAGTGAATTAGTACAAAATGTAAAATTCCGTTTTTGCCCATTTTATTATATTCCATTGGTAAATTGCAATGAATTTTAATATGAATATTTTCAAGACAAAGAAAACAAAAGCAATATTCAAACTTTTATCACATTAAGGAATTAGCGGATATAATTTCTGTTTATTTAACAATCCACATTCAAACATTTTCTATGATTTTCGATTTTTGTTCATTGTCATCTCAGGTGCACCTTGTCCGTGTCAATATGAGTTAGGAAATCTACCCCTTCAAACATTATGCAACAAAAAACAAGCAAACTAAATTCTCTTGTTCTTGTCTGTGAGTTTATTATCTATAATCACAGTAACCCTTTCTGTACAATTAGTCTTTGAAACAAATCAATGGAGATTTTACTATCGCTCTTATTGAAAATGTGTTTTTAAAGATTGATATAAAATTGGATTTTTTCTACTTTTCAGCTATTGATCTTGAAGTAAAAGGGACTGAAAGATTAAAGTACATTCGACTCTTCTCAGGGGAAAAACATGGTCAGGGGCGAGGGTGAAATTACCATGTTTCACGAAAATATTCTTCACGAAAATTCTTCTGCCACGTGTCATAGTAAAGTAGTTTGCAGGCCTCATGCGGTTTGTGGAGTTCGTGTTCGTGAGCCCTCATATGGAGGAACAACTTTACTCTGACAACGAGCGAGCATGACGAGCTCAAATGAAAATAATAATAATAAAAGAAGAAAACAAAACTAATTAGTTAAACTTTGACAGGCCACCAAATTCTAAATATTTCTGCCTTGACAAACTGATATCGTCTAAAACAATGCAACGCTATGATTTAAATCTCACTAGATTTTCTTTCTTTCACGAGAGAGGGAGAATGATTAATGTAATTTTGGAAGTCAATCTACTGATAGAAGCGAAGAAAACATTGTAAATTCTTCGTTGAAACTTTGAAAGGATCAAGTTAGAAACGTCAAATTCTAAGGAGAAATTTTCTTTTTCCATTCCAAAATGCTGCCATTTTAAAATGTCACAGGAAGCCATTTTGGAAATTAGAGTGACTTCAGAGAAAAAATATATAACGTGACATTCTCAACAATATAGATAATTGTACATTTTTGTAATTCTTATTAAAAAAGTATATTCATATTTTGGAAGGTCAAATGATGTCATTGGAAGGCAAACTTACAGGGAAAGATGTATATTATATTTAATGTTGAAATGTTCATTTGGGATTTACGGATTTATGTATAATGTAATCGACCAAATAAGATCTATCTATCTATCTATCTATCTATTTTGCTAGCAAGCTAGCTTTGGGGAGTATGGAGTATCCTCTCATTGCCATTACTCCCAGGCCCTCATTGACCTGGAATGGTGGTACCTGTTAGGATTCCATCTATGGGTTAACTAGAACTGTTTAACTCTTCAACAGTGTGAAAACGAACGACTGATCTTGAATTGTTAGTGTTACATAGCAATACTTGAAATCATTTAACTGTGCGCAAATAAATGAGCTCTGGCTTGTTTAAAATGTTACCTAAAAACTATTCGTTCATAAATAATATATATTCAATAGATATGTATAAAAAGGATTTGGCATTAAATAACCTACCAGGGTTGATGGGCCATAAAGTAAAAGTAAGGTTGGCAACCGTAGTCGAGGGTGACTCGAAGTCTCCTTTTTCGATAGCTACTACACCAAGGTGTAAGGGAGGGCGCTACTCCTTTCCTTGGATTGCTCTACTTTACCCTTGATACGTATCTTATAATGCTGAGTGTTAAGCAAGGCGGCAACAAGTACTATTTTTTGAGTCTTTGGTACGACTCGACCTGGGATTGAACCCAGGTCTCCCGGGCCATTGGTGAACACTCTAACAATTATGCCACTCGACTAACCAATTAACTAATTAACTATCCCGCTATTTATCTTGTGACAAGTTCCCTCGATTCTCACAAGGAGCGCTCAACTATTGACGACAGAATTGATCCAGTAATTTTTGTTTTGAACAACATAAAGCATCAAGTCCTTAGTAGTGAAATTATTTGGAAAATTAGAAAATGTATCTTAAAAAAATGAAATCAATAGTCGGTACAAAATGACTGAAGATCCTCTTACAATGATACTGCGCACAGTCATGCATTACCATATTTATACATAAGTCCTCCCCCATGTATATATATATATATATATATATATATATATATGTGTGTGTGTGTACACAAACACACTCACAAGATCGGTCGGCTGGGCTGTAGAATACACCGACTGTATATCTTCAGAAGAATAAGATCCCCCACCAACTAGTGTCCTGCATATGACGCTAAACAATCTGATGGTCAGGTTCCAGTAATCTGTAAATTTGAGGAATGCTGAGTACCCTTTCATTGTCATCACTCCCAGGTCCACTCTAGGCCGGAGTTGTAGCACCTGATAGAGTCCTCTCTATGGGTGAAATATAACTGTTTGATATTTAAACTGTGTGCAAACAAATGAGATGCTAAATTGAATTGTTTGAAATAGAATGTTTGATTATTTAACTGTGTGTATCTACGAAATGTGTTTGAAAATTATATTTAACATATATATAAAAACAGAATTTGGCATCAAATAACCAACAATGGTTGATATGCCATAAAACCAAACCAAACCAAACCAAGTCAAACACACTCACACATATCAATGCATACACATTCACCAACTCCTGCAACGTTGTTGCGAGCGACCCAAGGATAGAGAGAGAGAGAGAGAGAGAGAGAGAGAGAGAGAGAGAGTGTAAACGTACCCGCTGCTAGTAATAAATGTGTAAGATTTAAAAAGATTTCTAAGGATTTTGTAAATAAGTTTCGCAATATAAATAAAACTGGCAAAAGTAAACATACACTACTGTTTAAATTTAATAGATTTTCCATTGGTTGATCTTGAAATTAAATATACTCTACCTTTTTCTGGAGAGAAACATAATCCGGGACAAGGGAAAAATTACCAAGTTTTAAGAATATATTAGCGACGAAAATTGTTTGGCTGTTTACAATAGAAAAATAGTTTTGGTGTGACGTGTTTGAGACCTCTGCCCTAAGGAATTAATAATAATCAGCAAGTTTATCTAGTTAACTAAAGTTTTATTCCAGACATTCGATTTTAGTCCTTTTTAGGACAAATAACTCGTGTGAGTTTGATCCATACTAGGTGTTTTAGTGTAGATCGAACTCACACGATCAGTAGTGACCTAAAAGACTAATCTTTCGCTTTGTATCCAGTGCTTAAACTTAGTCTGGTTAGTAAGGATTGACACTTACAATACTAGAAATAATCAACGAGACTAGTTTATTCACCTTTGTTCCACGTCAAGCATTCTTTTCTTATGTGTGATGCCATAGTTAAATATACTCTGCTTGCGAGAAACGAACACAATTGGTCTTTATTACCGTTTTTCCCGGAGCGGTTTTTAAGAGTTTATAATCATTCGGTGTTGTGGTTTGTGGCCAAATTCACTTATGAAATGGCTTCTTGACTGTCCATACCGGTCACGACTTGTAATTGACGTCTGTCGTTGTATACGCTTTGTGCTAGATTTACCCATTTCGGCACTGGCATGTTACAATTACCTGGACTTGTTAGGAAAGTAACATACCCTGAGGTTTTTGGTCACCGATCGAACTGAATCGCAGCTTAAGTGTGTTTCTATATTCTCTTGATATGATGACTGGCTTTGAATTGAAAAAGCACCCACCTACTCGTTTATATCGTTATCATGTTTATGACTCAGAAGTGGAGCTATTAAAATCTAATTATGAGTAGTTGATTCTTTTAACGACAGGAACAATAAAGAAAAACTGTACTTGGAAACAAAAAAATCAAAAAACGAAATACTCTTTTCCCAAAACAGAACAAAACAAAACAACCCCCTCTGGTTTCCTTCCTTCAGTTTACAATATAGAGTGTCTCAAAAATCTGTACATACAGAAAATATCCCTAACTATTAACAGTTATAACTCTTTTTATCTTATTTTTTTTTTTTTTACCTCAGATTGAATATGAGTTTGTGGAAAGAAGTAAGAGTTAAACTGTTTCTTCTTATGTTGATCTTTGACCGGTCGGTTAGTGTAGATTTCAAAAACAGAATGTGCAGCAGTGTCTTAAGATAAACAAGGGACAACAGAAATGTCGCATGAATTGCGAGGGAAGAAATGTCGGAGAGAACAGTCAGCAGAAGAGACAAGACATGCTGTTTGGGCATCCGTCCGGAGGGGGGGCATGGGGGCTTCCTGGCTAAGAAACTGGCCTTGTATCAGGCTCCTGTGAAAGAAGCTCGAAGAAGCAAGGCAGTCTGAAGGTGTATATAAATCTGAAGACATGGTGTAAACCCTAGTAGTTTCCTGACTATCTCTCTCTTTTACACAGCCATTTAGCTACGACTTTTGAAGTAAATGAAGGATAGTTTATATTTTTATAAATAAGTGTTATTGTCTCTTCATCTTGCTATATAACACTTTGAGGACATGAAGGATAAATGATTACAGATGTTTTTTATGCACCTCATTACAGGAGAGCTTCAATTAAGCTTTTCAACAGTAGGGAAGGTCATTAGAAAGTTTAATATCGAGTTAATGAATCAGGTTCCCCTAAATCTCGCCAAACGAATCGAAGGCGGAAACCACATTGAAGATGTTAATGATTAATAATCCAATTAAAAAATGTTGAAGAATTTATATATCAAAAATATACATTTTGCCAATGTGTTCAGAATCAAGAGACACCCTACAATGCGAAACAACTCTAACTGAAAGAATAAAAGAAGACAAGTAAATAGGAATATTCCTCTTCGAAATACATGCCATTTTTTTATAAGGATGATCTGTTACCTTTTCAAAAGAGTTCAGCCCTGTCAGCGGGGCTTAGAATATACTGACTGTATCCCCTGCAGAAGAGGGAAGACCCCCTAAAAAAGGGTATTAACACTAAACTGCAGCTGATGTTGATGCTGATGCTCTAATTCTAGAGCTCTGGGAAGTCTGGAATACCATTTCATTGTCATTACTCTCAGGTACACCCTGACTCGGATTGGTTGGACCTGTTAGGGTACCATCTATGGGTAAAATAGATCTGTTTAGAAACTATTTGTATTCGATAGAACTGTGTACCGAAAAAAGATTTGAAACAACGACACAAAAATGAAAATAAAAATGTGCAATGATTTGTTTGTGTTTTATGGCATATCAACCATTGTAGGTTATTCAATGCACAAATCCTTTTTACACATATATATCAAATATATATGATTTTGTTTGGTTTGGTTTCATGGCATATCAACCATTGTTGGTCATTTAATGCCAAATTCACCTTTATACTTATAAAGTTATATTTCAAACAATTCAGTTTGGTATAAGAATAATTTTTGTTTACACCCAGTTAAATATCAAAACAGTTCTATTTCAAACAATTCAGTTTAGTACAAGTATGCAGTTGAAATGTCAAAACACTTCTATCTCAACCAATTCGATTTAGCATAAGTACACAGTTTAGTTCTATTTGACTCAAAGATTGGTTGCCCAGTCGGCTAAGGCTGTAGAATACACCGACTGCATCTCTGCAGAGGAGTAAGACCTCCCTAACGAGCGTCCTGGTAATGTCACTAAACACTCTGATTGTGAGGTTTCAGTAATGTTTGGGCTTTGGGGAATGCGGAGAACCCCTTCATTCTCATCGCTCCCAGGTCCACGCAGGCTCGGAGTGGTAGCACTTGATAGGGTCCTATCAATGGGTCAAATAGAACAGTTCTGATATTCAAACTACGTTCTTATACTAAACTGAATTGCTTGAAATAGAACTATTTTGGCATGTAAATTGCGTACTTACGCTCAACTGAATTGTTTGACATTTAACTGGGTGTGGACAAAAAACTATACTCATACTAAACTGAATTGGTTGAATTAGAACTATTTGACTAAACTGAATAGCTTGAAATAGAAATGTTTTTGAAAATTAAACTGTTTACTTACATTTAAATTGCATATTTATGCTAAACTGAATTGTTTGAAATGGAACTATTTTTGTATGCCAAACTGAATTGTTTGAAATGGAACTGTTTTGATATTGAAACTGTGAAAAGTAAAGTTGGTGATCGTAGTCGAGGGCGACCCGAAGGGTCCATTTTCAATAGCTACTACACCGAGGTGTAGAGGAGGGCGCTTGTTTGAAATAGAGTTGATTATTTGTATAAAAATGGATTTGGCATTAAATAACCAACAAAGGTTGATATACCATAAAACCCAACCAACCAACAACCAACCCATAAATAGGACACTATCACTCTGGCCAGAGTGGACCTAGCAGCGATGGCAATGAAGGGGTGCTCTGCATTCCCCAACCTCACCATCAGATTGTTTAGTGTCATATCTAGAACACTTGTTGGGGGTGGTTACTTCTCTGCTGAGAAGCAGTCAGTGTATTCTATTGCCCCAGCCGACTGGGCAAACGTACAATGAATGCGATTTCCTGGCCTATAGGCATACAATAACTCTAGACAGGTTGACATGCCGTTAAAATCAATTAATCAATCAATAAGAAGTAGATATATTCAAAATCTAGTTATGGATGGTTGACAGCTTCCTTCTTTCAGTTTTCCGAAGACATTATGCAACATGGATTTTACAACATAATGAAATAAAACCAGTAGAAAAAATTGTCGAAGGAAATTAGTAAATGTAAATATTCCTCCTCAAAATACTAGTCATCTTTGCGAACACTCATCGGTCTTCTTTTAAAAGAATTCTTCATTTAATAAATCAATTAATTCATTGATCATGTTTGTAATTGTTCTTCAGATGCTTGAAATATCATTTCCACAACAACAGGTCAAGTGAATAGGTAGTGTGCATAGAAGCTGCTGTTTACAATTGTCTGCTGCTAAAAACCTCAATTAAAATAAAATCATTTTTCAATATTGAAAAAAAAAAATTAGTGTTTCATGATGGATATCACACTAAGAATAAGAGAGTAGAATTTACGAACATGTTACGATATTAATTCCATGAGAAAACCATAGTAAGCAGTTAAAGTGAGTGTTTTATATACGAGCCCAATTTGAGAGTCCATTTCTTTATGCCAAAGATTTTAAACCAACGGGTCGCATGCAACCTGCAAACTACTTTTATATGACTTTTGTCAGAACAAATTTTGTGACTAATATTTTTCTAAAAACTATTAATTTTTTTCCTTGCCCCCTGACCATATTTCTCTGCTGAGACGAGAAGAATGTACTTTAATATTTCAGTCGCTTTCACATCAAGATTAAAAATTGTAAAGTAGAAATAATCCAATTTCATATACATTGAAGAAAAAAAAAAAGCAAAAACAAATCAAAAGCATTCTTAATAAGAAAGTTAGTGAAATCTATATCGGCTTGTTTCAAAGATCTATTGTGATGTAGGATTGAGTGAGATAATAAAAGATTAACTCATACAAAAGAGCACTAGAAATTTTCTTTTGTTTCATAAAATGCGAAGGGACAGATATGACAAGTCATGTTGGCGTGAAGGGTGTGATTAAGATGATAGATAATCAACTAACGCGCTTAAAAGTACATGGGGAAATTACGTTTCATAAGTAATTTACGAAGCACTTTTGCTTCGATGTGGCACAAGGCCGAATGAATGGGGCACCCAATGAAACTCGAACTCACTCGTGTAAGTTTGCTAGTCTTGCTTGTTATCCATTACACCACCAGAGGTGCTCGTGGTGTAATGGTTATCGTCGTAGGAAATGGACACGGCGACTCGAGTTCAAATCTTCGACGAGAATGATTGCATTTCACATAGCACTAATACCCTTGGGAAAGGTATGAATCCAATTATTCTCCCTCCAGCTATGGGTAAATAGTAGGACAGACTGGGTTCTTCAGCCTTGGTGAGGGAACTAGTCTAAGAGAAGGAAAACTCTGAATTCAAACCTATTAAACTCTGCTTAAAAATTGACCTTGTGTCATATCCTGCACGAGCGGAGGGGTTGGGTAAATAGGATTACACCACCAGAGGCGCCGAAATTACGTATCATAAAGTAGGAAGAAATAGATTCGGCGACTTATATTGGCATGGTGAAGGTGCTCCTGAGATTACTGACAACACATGCAAATAAAAACCCTAAAAAATGTTGGAGAGCAGATTGTTGAATAAAAAAAAATCTGCTATTTCTTTAAAAATGATAAAACTTTAATTTTTTTTGTTTTTGTTTTTTGTTTTAATAATATTTATTGTTCAGTTGATTTCAATTTACCAATGAAAACAATAAAATCGACCCCTCCCACCAGAATTTATCAAAAGCGGAAAAGGAAAAAGTGAATGCATTAAAAGTAAAAACGAAATTAAGGCTCATTGACCTAGTGGGTAGAGTGTTCGCCAATGCTCCGGGAGACCAGGGTTCAATACCAGGTCACGTCATACCAAAGACTTTAAAAATGGAACTTGATACCTCCTTGCTTAACACTCAGCAATATAAGGTACGTATCGAGGGTAAAGTGGAGCAATCCAGGGAAAAGAGCAGCGTCCTTCCCAACACCTCGGTGTTGTAGCTATTGAAAAAGGAGCCTTCTGGTCGCTCTCGACTACAGTCGCCAACTTTACTTTTACTTGTATTCCTTACAAAGTCACATATTCCAGCAAATATCGTAAGCATATTCATTTTGATTGAAAAAATAAGAACTTATCAGCTGTTAATTTCTGATTAGCATCATAATTGGTGGAAATCACGCTCCCGTATATTTCAAGCCCGGTCAGCTGGGGGTGGCTGTAGAATACACCAACTGCATCTCTACAGAGGGGTACGACCTCCCACCAACGAATGTCGTGGATATGACACTAAAAAATCTGATGTCAGGCTTCAATGATACTGGAAATTTGGGGAATGCGGAATACTCTTTCATGGCCATCGCTCCCAGGTCCACTCTAGCTCGGAGTGGTAGCACCTGATAGGATCCTATGTATGGGTGAAATATAACTGTTTGATATTTAAACTGTGTGCAAACAAGTGACATGCTAAATTGAATTGTTTGAAATAGAACTGTTTGATCATTTTCCTGTGTGTAAACAAATGACTGATGTTTAATTGAATTGTTAGTGATACATAGCAGTACTTTCAACCATTTAATTTCGACTCATGCTAAACTGATTTGTTAGAAATAGAACTGTTTGATCATTTAATTGTGTGTATCTTCAAAATCTGTTTATGAATTAATATATATGTGAAAACAGGATTTGGCATTAAATAACCAACAATGATTGATATGCCACCAAACCAAACCAAACCAAACCAAACCAAAAACTTATATCTTACTTTTAGCTTGATGTGCCCCTTACCCAGGACATAATATCCCTTTCGACTCTTTGATTTTATGTTCCCTTCTTTATTTTGAAACTACTATATCGTTTTCTACAAACGAGTGTATTTTATGCATTAATCTTGTAAATGTGTGAGAGACGAATGTTGAATTTTCTCTACGCACAAGTCGACAATATTGAGTTTGGTTAATGAATTTAGAAAAACTGGGAGTTTGAAAGATCAACTGTTGATTTTTCCGATGAGACATCTAAGCGTTTAATGCAGTCAACCCTAATCCAATTCTATTCGCAATCTTTGCTTTACATTATGCTCAGGGCCGGCTTTAATCCAATTGGACCAACTGGTCGAAATTGTGCCCCATGCCTAAAGGGTCTCCACACTAAAGTGTAATCTACTCTAGGCTATTCAACTAAAAATAAAGATACATTGCAATATATATGTTCCAAATCGGGCTGCGCAATTCCCAAGGCCGGCACTGATTGTGTTGTCAACAATTACTCTTTTCAGGGCCACAACAAAAAAAATTTAAAAAAGTTTAGATACAAGTCATCAAAAAAGTATTGCATTCTTTAAAAAATCCCTGTATACTAGTTGTTGGACATGAAACGGCAGATTAGACTTGATTTACTTTTTTTTTGTTTAATGGCATATAAATATTTGTGGGTTATTAAATGTTCAATCCACATTTATAGAAGGATCGTAGTGGTACTATTTAACCTATTGCTGGGGGAATAAAGAGGTTCATGCCTTTCCCAAGAGTATAAGTCCAAAGTAAATGTAATTGCGCGATGGAGTTCAGTGGGTAGAGTGTTCGCCAATGGTCCGGGAGACCTGGGTTCAATTACAGGTCGCGTCTTACCAAAGACTTTAAAAATGGTACTTGATACCTCCTTGCTTAACCCTCAGCAATATAAGGTACGTATCAAGGGTAAAGTAGAGCAATCCAGGGAAAGGAGTAGCGCCCTCCCGTACATCTCGGTGTAGTAGCTATTGAAAAGGGAGCCCTCTGGTCGCCCTCAACTATGGTCGCCAACTTTACATCTTACTATGTAGCAGTCTAGTACGTTAGCCACAATGTTACGAAGATTAATCACTGAAACGACAGAGTTAATTAAGAAAAAAGAAAAAAGAGAAGAAAAATATTCGGTGAAAATTCTTCTAACTTGCAAGTAAATTCACTCCAATTAATTCTTTATTCAAAGAACTTATAAACTAAATCCAGGTTTCTACTTCCATTCTGACTGGACAAGTCCTTTCTTTTAGCAATGTTATTCTAGACGATTAAAGAAATACTAGGCTGAGTTAAAAGTTATTCAATAATTTGGTAGTACGTGCGGCACAATTCAACATCTTCAGATGTTTTTGCAAAGGTCTTGAAGTGACGAATCATACTGAACTGTGAGATGCCAGATTTGCCTGATACTCTCTGAGTATTACTCGCTGTATTGGCCTCTATAGCTTAGAGAAGGACTTTGGAATTTAGGTTTACCTGGCTTTGCTTGATCGTCAAGGTTCTTTCGAGCTGACCAAAATTTCTTGAACCATCTGGTGACTGTACTCTTCACCTTTCGCATAATAAATATTTTTGGTTGCATCTACGATTTTATGGTCAAATTCGAACTCATAAAGTATAAATAACCGAATTAGACTATATTGCACATTCGTCTGTGTGGCTTTCAAATCCCATACTGAGTAAAGCGATGCACAACGTGTCAGCGCATCAACTAGCATGATACTACCAACCGTACCAGGTGCCTTTAACTTGAACTGCTTTGGTCAGGAAATATAAGCGATGCAACATAGCACATATTATCAAAATATTGAAAGACTTTTGACTCCCCCAAGGAGTAGTTCTGCGAAAAGAGAACGAGTTAACTGCGCAAAATGTTTCTATTTTTAAGTAATTGAAATCATGAACCTCCGTTGTAATAGACTCATTTTTCAATATTGGTATGAATCTATATTCATTATATATAGGCCAGTCATATTTGTTATCAGGGAGCCAATCATATCAATTTTCTATAGGACAGTCAAAATGTTCATTTGGAGGCAAGTCATATTCATTATCTGGAGGCCAAACATATTGTCTATATGACAGTCATAATTATTACCTGGAGGTCAGTCATATTTATTATCTGAAGGCTAATCATATTCCTAATGTGCAGGCAAATCATATTGCGATTCGCACTTTCAAAGCAACTTAAGATTGAATAGACTGGGCGGGGTGGGGGTCAATAAATAGGAAAAAATAGTTAATATGAAAAAAAGTCTAATTTTAAGGAAAATATAAAAAAACGGTTTTCTCCTCTCTCATAGCAGGGTTAGTTTTTGGTTTATATATATATATATATATATATATATATATATACAAGTTGGTTGGTTTGGTATAATAGCATATCAACTTTCTGGTAGGTTATTTAATGCCAGATCCAGTTTATATATATATATATATATATATATATATATATATATATATATATATATATATATATATATATATGCGTGGTGCCTTGAATAAGTTTACAGCCTTTTTTTGTACAGGCATTTAAAATTGTTGTAGACTCTTGAAAATTCAGTATGTTATTGCTATACATCTTATGAAATAACTGGCCAATTCGTATGGTTTCAGGTTCAAATGAACAGCTACAGCAGGAATTAGAATACACCCTACTAAAGCCTGATTGTCACAGCTGGTGAATTTCAAAAATGCAATCTGGACGTGAGAACACTTTAGAAGAACGATATGCAATAAAATTCTGTTTATTCCTCAAAACTCCAAGGCTGAAGCCTCACCATCAGATGGTTTCGTGATAGATCCAGGGCACTCGTTTGGTGGTGGTGGAGATCCTACCTTTCACCAGAGATGCTGTCAGCGTATTCTACAGTCCCAACTGGACTATATATATATATATATATATATATAGGCCGGAACACCCGAGTTCAATCCCCGGTCGAGTCATACCAAAAACTCAAAGAATGAGGTACTTTTCAAGGGTAAAGGGAAGCAATCCGAGGAAAGGAGTTGCGCCCTCCCCTACACTTCGGTGTAGTAGTTACTGAAAAGGGACCTTTCGGGTAGCTCTCGACTACTGTCGCCAAATTTTACTTTATATATATGTATATATATATATATATATATATATATATACATTCACACACACACACACACCCACACACACACATATATATATTATTTTTTCTATGTTTGCTTGTCTTTATCGTTTTTCCGTCCATCTTCTTCGGGTTTTTGTCTTCTTTCTTTCTTTCTCTCTATCATTCTCTATATATAGATGATGATGGTGATGATTATTTATATAATGATGATGATACATCACCATCATTATCAACTCATATCAGATAGATAGATTAATAGCTTATGTCTAACTCTCACTTGTTTGCCTCTCTTTATTAATCATGCTCTCACATTTTCTTTGTGGTACTATTTATTTCCCCTCTTTCTTTTATATCTATGTGTCTCTCTAATGATGATAATGATGATGTATCTCTGTGTTTGGAACGGAGATTCTGATAACGGTGATATATAATCAACAGATTTACACATATCTTTATATCTATAGTTATATACGGATAACGCTTATGTGTGGCTTACAGATAATGAAGTCGTACCGAATTATTTATTCCATATAATTATTCCTCGTTCGGCCTTTTACGTATTTATTCAACCTTGACAGTAAGGCGTCAATTTCCTTTCGATGGAATTCTTCTTGTGAAGACGCGCTAGATTGGTATAAAATCTATTTTTTTCATTACAAACGATGATAAAATACGAGAACTGATTAATTTCATACTTTTTGAACAGGATTAATGTAATTCTCTGTACGTTTGATTTTTTGGTCCCTCATTTAATTGAAATGGGACCAATTTATTGAGCATTCACATAAGTGTGATTGGAAATGCATCCAATCGTTGTATTGAAGATTTTGGCGAATCCTCAGCTGAATTCTTTGGATCATTTTCAACCACAGCTTTAAAGTATTAATCTTATATGCAAGGGTTGACATCTCCACTTCTCTGACTTATACACACACACACACTCTCTCCCTCCCTCCCTCTCCCTCTCTTTCTCTCTCACGTGGTTTACGAGAATAAAATCTCTACTCTAAAATTTTTAGAACTAAAATTCTACTGTCATTTCTCATAGAAAATTGTCCCTGTAAATGGATTTTAGATTTTTAACTGCCTCAACTTTAAGTCAAGCTTGAAATCATCTATAGATGCATACATTACACTGCCCAATAGAAAGCATAAAACAAAAACAAAAGCAAAAACAAATCAAAAACAAAAAACAAAAAACAACCAAAAAACAAAAAGCAAAAAATAAAAAATAAATAAAGGTCCTGCCACATTAGATATTCTAACTCTTTTCTGACAATTTCTTGGTGCTGATCTAATAAAAAAAAACATTCATTTTTGTCCAGCACGTCAGTTTTTTTTTTTTATCAGGGAAAGCTACAATATATGTATATATTAAAAATACTATTTATGCCACAGAAAATATAACTTTTTCGCCAAATTAGTGGTGTTTCTTCGTTGTTTCAGAAATCTTAAAGCAAAAATTTAAAGACAAATTCATGTATGCAAATATAGAGATTTCTGATTGGTTTGGTTTGGTTTGTTGGGTTTTATGGCATATCAACCTTTGTAGGTTATTTAACGCCAAATCCATTTTTATGTAAATAATCTGTTCTATTTAAAACAATTCAGTTTAGCATAAGTACACAGTTTAATTGTCAAAAACATTTCTATTTCAAACTATTCAAGCAGTTATATGTAACAATTCGGTTAAGTGTAAATACAGTTTTAATGTCGAAAAATAGTTCTATTTCAAATAAATCAGTTAAGCATAAGCACAGTTAAAATGTAAGTACGTTTTAATTGTCAAAACATTTATATTTCAAGCTATTCAGTTTACTCAATTTGTTATATTTTGACCTTCGACACGGCCCAAAAATGCTATTCCTAGGTGATACACCGAAAGGAAGTGACACATTCCAATGGCCAGTAATCGAAAGAGACCGCGTGGGCGGATTAAGGCTTATGATGTAGGACAAGGTGAAGGTCTCATTGTGCAATTACAGTGATGCACCGGAAGAGAGTAACCTCTGAACTGCATGACAGTTATTTCCGCTTGATGACGATTAAACATCCGATTCAAAGATCCAGTAGGCAATCGTGTGGGCGTTGAGTTATTATTTAACTCAGTTGAGTTTGGGTCCCAGGGCAGTTGCCAGCAGACTCCCAGAGGGTTAGAGACGAGATGTGGTAGGGAAGGCCACACCCGACTGAGGGGGCACTCGGAAAACCCCCGATGCAGTTGCCAGCAGACACCCAGAGAGTTAGAGACGAGATGTGGTAAGGAAAGCCACACCAGGCCGATGGGGCTTGAAGCCCTGATGATTTGGGGTCCAGAGAAGATGCTGATAAGATGCATAAAGAAAGCCAGCATCCAGCAGTGGACCCCAAGACCTCTGGTTGAACATCAAGAGAACAAGAAAGACACAACGAGACGGTCATAAGTAGTGGAGGTCAAAATATGAAGTTTATGTTCGGTCTCCAGCACCCTCTCACATGCAAACCTTGAACAACCCTTTTCAAACCTTGCAATAAAGAGAGAGGTAAATATGCTGTTAAAGAAGTCTTCCTGCGTCTTTCATCCTTCATGCGTCCTTCATTCCTGCGTTTTCCTTCCTGCGTCTTTATCATGCGTTTTCCTTCCTGCGTCTTTATTGTTGTGTCGCTGTAGATGACTATATAACATTGTCCGATTTGGTGCTTGTGCCAGCAGAGTTCTTCAATGATTCAAAACGAATCTGGTTACCGTAAACGGCAGTTTTTAAGCATCACAACACGACATCAACGAAAAGGACAAAGAAAAATGCTGGAATTGAAAGAAGTAAAAAAACAAAAAACAAAAACAAAAACAAAACAAGAACAAACGAGCAACAAACGGATGAACAGACTGACGTGAAAAGAAAGAAAGAAAAGAAAGAAAAGAGGAAGGAGAAAGGAACAGACCGACTCGAAAAGAACAGAAAAGAGACGGAAAGAAAAAAGAGAAAAAAAAAATTGTAAGTAGAGCGTTCATTCATGTAACTTCTTTCTCTCTCTGTTATTTAAATTAGGTATAATAGTGAAAGATTTGTTTTAATGACAAAGGCCTTTCTAGAAGCATAAAATTGGAAATAATTAAAAAAAAAATGTGTGGTCCCTAGATAAAAATTGAAATTACTGCTATGTGTAATATTGTATCGAAGTGAGGGAGGAAAAAAGAAGGGAAAACAAAGATGGCCATGGGACAGTTATTGTCCGTTTTTTGATAGACAGCTGATCGTAAACAATAAATTTTATGATAAATTTTATGAATGGGGATTTTTTTTTATCGCAAATAGGTCTTTGTGAGTAAAAAAAAAAAAAAAAATTCGTTGTAACTTTTCATTGGTCCAGACAGGTGGTGATTGGAAATTAGAATTTCAGTCCAAGATTTGGAATCCCGCATATCTGTAGTTAAGACCTTTTGGTCAGGTTTTTATGTTTGGAACTTGTTGATTGGAAATGAGAATTTTAATCCGAGAGATGGAATCTTGGGAGCATTAATGGTATTGTTCAAGAATTTCGCACATTGGTGGTTTGTCTGAATGATGCGCATATAATTTTTCGATATTTATGAAGTTGGGAGAATCGATATTTTCGGCGCTGGTAGAATCAGGCCGGGTGTTTTGCTGTAGAAATTGTTGATATCAATTATTGAAGACATAGGTATTGTCTTGAAAACGGTCTTGCCGTGGAGGCAGAGTAACTAAGAGACAGATGTTTTTTGTGTCTGACGAGGCAGACAGGTATTTTGTGGGTTCCCCCTGAAGTGAAGCTTTGAGATTGTTATTGGGGAAGATATTTTGAAACAGGGTTTTGGATGTAATAAAGAGATGCGCAGAATTTTGATGGAACCAAGTGTGGCGAAGATTCGCAGATTCGGAAGTATTTTGAATTGGGAAATGTTGGCAGAATTTATAAAGGTTTGGGTTGTTTAGAAAAAAAAAAAAAAACGGGATATTTTGTGAAAAGAAAAAAAAAAGAAGTAGAATGCTCGTAAGCTATTGAAAAAGTTGTATTATGAATCGGGCTTAATTTATGGTACTATAGACTGAAATTGAATAAGCTGGGAAGCGAACCTATAGTTATCGTGTTAAGGTAAAGACAGAGAGGTAAATATAAGGTTGAAAAAAAAAGGGACATTGAATGAGCAATTTATTATGAAAAAAAAAAAAAAAGAAAAAAAAAGAAAAAAAAATGGAAACAAAAACAAAAACGTACAGGACAATAGAAAAAAGACGGAAAGAAAAAGGAGAAGAAGAAACTTGAACATTGTTGAACACAGCATATAAAAAAAAAAAGAAAGAACAGACATTTTTAGTAAAATAGACAGTACATCACTACATAGATTGAAAAAAAGAAGAAAAGAAAACTGAACATTTTTGAACTGTGATTGTAACATTGTTTTGACTTGTAAAGTGAAACTTTTTGAGTTTGTTTGAGTTTAAAGGCGACATAAGAAATTTTTTTCCCTTGTTCATATTATGAAATTTGACGAAAACCATTTACAGAGGATTTTATTCTAGGTTTACTAATATTTGTAATTATATTGATTCTAAAAAAATTTTTTTTAGAATTTGGGGTTTTCGTGGAATAGGAAATATTTTTTTTTTGGGGGGGTTCTGTTTTTGAGGATATCGTGGGCTGACGTGAGAGTAGGACAGACATTCATTCAAGGGGATTTACAGATTGTTGTTGAAAGCAATTCTATCGAAGAGTTCGCCGACCCATGAAGCTGTTGAGGGCCTATTTGGCTTCTATTTTTTTAGTTTGGAGTTCCGAGGATGGAATAAAAGAAAAAAGGCGTGGCCTACTCCAAAATTTTGTGGATGATGTCTATGTCTTTCAGTCACGATGATGTTTTGGATTCGTGTGTGATTTGGCAAAGTGAAACGAATCTGGGAAAGGCGAGGTGCCTATATATTGGTAGCCACGAGGGTTCCTGATTAAATTGAAAAGAAACCCGGCGCGGGTTTGCTCAGGTAAAACATGTTTCCTCAAGGGCTTGCAAACCAATGGGCATAGAAACAGAAACTTAATGAAAAAAAATGGGTAACACATTGCTAATTAGTATTTTGCGTGGACTATTTTAGGTGGTTTACGGCATGCGTGCCAGATTGTGATACATTCGGATGTATTGTGATACTCTGTTTTGGGCCATGATTTTTGTGGATTTTTGTGGAATGTTTTGGACCTTGAAGATATTGTGTTTTAGTTTATGAAATTCTCCGGTTACTCCAGGTAGGAACCTGTTGAGCAAAGGACTGGAGTGTGGTCATGAGGAATCCAGGCGAAATGTATTGCTGGAATGACCAGGGTCACTCAGTTTGTGACCAGGATCTGGGACCAGAGTATGGTCCTTTTTAGGGTTTTGAAATTTCTTCAAGGAATTATGGAGGGCCCGTTGTGTTGAAAAGATAAAAAATGCATCCGTATGGTACCTTGATGCACACATGTCAAGATGGCCAACGACGCAAATATAGTAAGACAAATTTAGCTGATAATTAGCCGGGCAAGTGTTACATAGAGAGAAGGTCGCCTTCTAAGTAAGATTTTGTTGCTGTAGTTCAAGTGATTCTTTTTGTTATGTTTTCAGCCATTATTGTCCTTTGTAAATTATTCTGTAAAATATGTATGAGGTTGATGGAGACGAACGTGAAGAAAATTCCACATGTGGAATTTTGAAAAATAATTAACTGATGAATGTTATATTTTGACCTTCGACCCGGCCCAAAAATACTATTCCTAGGTGATACACCGGAAGGAAGTGACACATTCCAATGGCCCGTAATCGAAAGAGATCCCGTGGGCGGATTAAGGCTTATGATATAGGACAAGGTGAAGGTCTCATTGTGCCACTACAGTGATACACCGGAAGAGAGTAACCTCTGAACTGCATGACAGTTATTTCCGCTTGATGACGATTAAACATCCGATTCAAAGATCCAGTAGGCGATCGCGTGGGCGTTGAGTTATTATTTAATCCAGTTGAGTTTGGGTCCCAGGGCAGTTGCCAGCAGACTCCCAGAGGGTTAGAGACGAGATGTGGTAGGGAAGGCCACACCCGACTGAGGGGGCACTCGGAAAACCCCCGATGCAGTTGCCAGCAGACACCCAGAGAGTTAGAGACGAGATGTGGTAAGGAAAGCCACACCAGGCCGATGGGGCTTGAAGCCCTGATGATTTGGGGTCCAGAGAAGATGCTGATAAGATGCATAAAGAAAGCCAGCATCCAGCAGTGGACCCCAAGACCTCTGGTTGAACATCAAGAGAACAAGAAAGACACAACGAGACGGTCATAAGTAGTGGAGGTCAAAATATGAAGTTTATGTTCGGTCTCCAGCACCCTCTCACATGCAAACCTTGAACAACCCTTTTCAAACCTTGCAATAAAGAGAGAGGTAAATATGTTGTTAAAGAAGTCTTCCTGCGTCTTCCATCCTTCATGCGTCGTTTATTCATGCATCTGTCTTTGATATTGTGTCGTTGTGATGCTGCATGAACATGTAAATGACTATATAACAAATTCAATTTAGCATAAGTATCCTGTTAGCTCTATTTAACCCATAGATAGGACCCTTATCAGGTGCTACCACTCTGGGCCAGAGTGGACCTGGGAGCAATGGCAATAAATGGGTACTCCGCATTCCCCAAAGCTCCAGCATTGCTGGAACCTCACCATCAGATTGTTTAGTGTCATATCAGGACATTCGTTGGCTGGGATCTTACCCCTCTGCAGAGAAGCAGTCTTACCCCTCTGCAGAGAAGCGACTGGGCAAAGAGATATCTGAGAAGTTTGTTAATTAGATAAAGTCTTCTTTGATAAAGACTTTTCTTACCCCCCACCCCCCAAAAAAATGCATGCATGAGATAAAAAACACAAACCATAACTTACCTTGATATCCCCATGCATAATTCATTCAATAACCTTTGAAAATTTCTATAGTCACAGAAATTTTACGAAAAAAATTCAGATAAGCCTCCATATCTCTGGAAGCAATATTGAAATAAAAGGTAAGTGCGAAAATTTGACAAGAAAATTCTTAAACAAATTTCAGAATTTTAATAAACCTCGTACATGATTCTTTTAATGATTTCCCCGTCGATACGTTGAAATAAAGTATATAATACTGTCATTCTCGTAAAAAGTTACAATACTCAAATTCATTACGACATCTCAAATATAATCCAACTACACAAAAATATTCATTTCTGCAAAACATGATGAATCATCAAATCAAAGCAGAAACAGAAAGTCTTGACAATCAAAAAATTTAACCTTTTGATTCAGACGATGACATTTTATATCATTTCATTGAATAATCCGGAAGGTACAGGGCCATAGGTGTCTCTGAAACATTATTTCATCACTAGATCTGATTTTACCCGATATTACCGTCGCATAAAAATGACAAGATTTAAATAAAAAATGGACAACGTTTTCGAAATCAGCTCCGCGAAATTATTTGAAAACACGAAGAATTATTCATGGAACAATTTTATTTTGTTGGTTGGTGTTGTCAACATTTTCATTATGGATATTTATCTCCGCCTCCCACCAGACAGGATTTGACCGAAGGTTTTTCTTTATAGTGAGGATTTTAGGGAAGAGGGCGGTCGGTCACGAGCCGAGATTCGTGCCCTGCTAGACTATGTTAGTTATAGACTCACATTGTGCAATGAGAGCCAGATGACCCTGCTGTACTTGGATTCACAAAATGTCACGTAAGTCCGGCATGTATGCCTGTTCATAGTTTAAACTAGACTAGAGTGGTCTAGTGCTATACTTTGTTGGTCGATGCTCCATCCGATACGAATGGCCCATCCGGCACGAATGCCAGACGGTCCCACTAAAAAGCCAGGTAAGTATCATTATGCTTGTACGTAAATGTAATAGCAATTTTTTTTAAAATTAAAACAATACACTTAAAAAATATCGAACTTAGAGAATAAAACAATTTTCTGTTCAATTTGTAATTGAAGGATTATTTTTGGCGTCTTCATTCGCATTGAATGTCATTTTTTAATCATCCAAATTTTCCATATGTGAAATGAATATGAAATACTAATCAAAATACTTCACTCCTTCTTAAATAAGTAAGTAAAAGTAAAGTTGTCTCCCTTTAGTCGAGGGTGACCCGAAGGCTCCCTTTTCGATAGCTACTACACCAAGGTGTAGGGGAGGGCGCTACTCCTTTCCCTGGATTGCTCCACTTTACCCGTGATACGTACTTTATAATGCTGTGTGTTTTGCAAGGAGGTATCAAGTACCATTTTGTAAAAGTCTTTGATATAACTCGACCTGGAATTAAACCTCGGTCTCTCGGCCCATTGGCAAACACTCTACCCACTAGGCCAATGAGCCAGTCCTAAATAGAAGCACCAAAATCATTATGGAATGTTGTTACTACAGAGACTTAATGGATTCTCGGATCATTTAACATCATCATTTTATTTTAATTACCAAATTGAAGCAGAAGTAATATTATACGGAAATTCCTAATGTAACTAACAAAAAGAGATAGCATTATGTAAGGGTTCAAACATCATCCAAGATAGTAATGTACATTTTAGAGAGGGATAAGCCATAGGAATAATTCATTTTTATCTATTAATACGTTTTTTCTCTATTTCTTATTGTAATTTCTTTATT
This sequence comes from Sepioteuthis lessoniana, assembly GCA_963585895.1. Lineage (NCBI taxonomy): Eukaryota > Metazoa > Mollusca > Cephalopoda > Myopsida > Loliginidae > Sepioteuthis > Sepioteuthis lessoniana. The sequence continues at coordinate 29,511,846 of OY757906.1, forward strand.
TATATCTTGATAATTACTGATTTTCTACTTTATCATATCATTAATTGTATGTATGTACATCAATAAGTACGATGAGTAATAATAAGAGAATCCTTTTAACAGAAATTATATATATATATATATATATATATATATATATATATACACATATATATATATTTCATCATACAACGCGTGAAAGCACGTGCGATACCCTGTCCTCATCAGCCGCGATGAGGGCAGGGTATCGTATGTGCTTTGAATGATGAAAAAAAAATTCTTTTTAAATATATATATATATATATATATATATATATTAGAGAAAAATGGAAATAAATCTGACGATATTTAAATATATAAGATATGAAAAACAAAATATTTCGAAGTATTTTTCATATAGGATAACATGCCAATGTTTGGGATTTTCGTTAAAACATCTCCAAGGCGATTTATAGCAGATGTTAATATGCTCTATCCGAAATATATTTTCAAATAAAAAAAAACAAATGAATCGAAGAAACGAAAAAAATCCTAAGCGTTCTATTATCGTTTATAGTGTTTCATTTCAAAATATAATAAACTCGCAAGCTTTGTTCGTGCATTTTTTAAGGGATAACATCTTTGCTATTGATTTTAAAAAGTTTAAAAATTTATAAGAATAATGAAGTCTTTTAAAAATTAAAAAAAAATATATGTTGTTTAAAAATTTCTTTACCAAGAAGACATTTAGCTTCATTAAGAGGTTTATTGCGAGCAATATTGAATAAGTCCTGGCGGCAACACCTCATAAAGCACCAAATATACGGCCACCTGCCTCCCATCACGAAAACTATCCAAGTTAGACGAACCAGACACGCAGGGCACTGCTGGAGAAGCGGAGACGTGCTCATAAGTGATGTACTCCTATGGACCCTCACATATGGCCGAGCAAAAGCAGGACGACCAGGTAGAACATACATACAGCAGCTATGTGAGGATGCGGAATGTAGCCCTGAAGATCTGCCAGAGGCGATGAACGATAGGGAGAAGTGGCGAGAAAGGGTCAGGGATATCCGTGCTAGCGTCACGACATGATGATGATGAAGAGGTTTATCCCAAAATACCAATATAATTATCACACCTTCAGATAAAAAGTGAATGTATTGCCATAATAGATTCTACACAATATAATAACAAAGAAGCAGAATTACTAGAAGACAAAAACACACCAACAAATTACACAAAATACTATTACTAAAAATATAGATATTTTCAATTTTCAATAAAAGAAGAAAAAATCTGGTCTTAATTGTTCATAAATTGATTACCATCCTCTAATTCCTAAAATATATGGAATTCCAAAACTCTTAAACCTGAAATTTCTTTAATACCAATCATTTAGGCAGAGTCCTTCATAATATCTCCAAATCTGTAGCCAAAATATTAACTCCTCTTTGAGACACTTAACAATTGACATATAAAAAACTCTGGCGATCTAATCCACAAAATAAGTAATGTAAATATGAAAAGTAAGTCTTTAGCCAGTCTAGACATATAATGATTACATACAAATATTGCTGTAAATAAATGCATGAAACTTATAGAAAATCATCAGGAGAAAATTAACCTTATATTATAATATTATATTACATTGAAAAAGAGCAATATTTAGTGCATTATGTACAAATTTTTATTATTTTGTACATAATGCACTAAATATTGCTCTTTTTCAATTTAATGTAATTTTTTATAAAGAAAACTAAGGTTTACGCATGGATTCGCTTCTCTGTGGTGTCTGTCTTTTTCTTTGATTTTTTGAATCAGGTCCCTTTAAATTTATAATGTGTAAGTATTTGAGATATTTTCTTTTCATAGAAGATATATTATTTATATATCCACTTAATATTGACATTAAAAAATTACGTATTAATCAAATAAAATAGAACCTACAAAAACATTTGCCTTCGCCAATGGCCCGGGAGACCTGGGTTCAATCCCAGTTCGAGTCATACCAAAGACTCAAAAAAATGGTACTTGATGCCTCCTTGCTTAACACTCAGCATTATAAGGTTCGGATCAAAGGTAAAGTGGAGCAATCCAGGGAAGGAGTAGCGCCCTCCCCTACACCTTGGTGTAGTAGCTATTGAAAAGGGAGCCCTCGGGTCACCCTCGACTATAGTCGCCAACTTTACTTTTTTACTTATCAATAAAGAAAAACCACAAAGAATTTAAAGTTTATCATAAATCCACAAATGAAAATATCCATATCCATTTTTTTCACATCATAATACCAAAATAAAAAAAAATGAATAATCCTAGCGCTGTATTCTTGTGTATTCTGGTAATTGGTGGGTAAGAAATCTGGTGAATATGGTGGATGTGGCAAGTCTCAAAATCAGTGAGCTTCTGCAGTGTCATCTTGGCAAGATGTGACTGAGCATTGTCATGTAGTAAAATAAAACCTATTTGATTAACCAGTGCCAGTCGCTTTTTACTTAACTGAACATGCATTTCTATTCACGCGATCTTCAAGATTTATATTCCCACTATGGAATTTCTGAAACCAGCGCTGTGTTGTATAGCCACATACAACTACACAAATATAAGTGGAAACATAGTCAACAATAATGACGACTTCAATGAACGAACGAATACACTTCTTTATAAAAAATATACCTCTCACACTTTATTCTCGAAAGGGTTGATGTTGGACGTGTGTGAGAGGTGAGTTGGAGATGGGGACAGACTGCTACATATTGACCCCAAGTACTTCTGACCATAGCCGCACTTCTTTCGTATTCTAGCTGGGCTGCTCGATCGTGGGTCACTGAGGGCCCGAGCCCTCTGTCTGGAGCTGGTTCTCACTCCGCTGGCATCCTATCTTCAACTGGAACTGGAATTGACTTTAACTGCAACTGGAACTGACTGGAACTGACTGACCCAAGCCGTCAGTGGCACCTGGTTATATAATTGTCTAACGAACACCTGCTTCCTGTGGGCGTACGCATCTGACTCCATAACCGAATTCAACCAAGTCCACGGGTCAAGGTGATATTCCGATATCTTCGATCGGATGCACCTGTTTCGCTGTTCTTTCGCTTATTTACACAAGTGCATCTCTTGATTGACGGCTCAGTCGAGGGTCAATATGTTACAGCTTTAATGTCCTGTCACGAATGGATACTCTGTTGATATTGGCAGCTGTTTGAAAGGCTTAATTGGTTTGGTAAAGTTTTATGGCATATAAACTTTTGTAGGTTATTTAACGCCAAATCCATTTTTAGGCAAATTGTCCGATTTCAAATTAGCATGAGTACTCAGTTTATATGCCAAAAACATTTCTATTTCAAGTTATTCAGTTTATTCAAACAGTTCTAATTCAGCTAATTCAGTTTAGTATAAGTACAGATTTTGTTAACACATAGTTAAATGTCAAAAACAGTTGTATATTAAACAATTCAGTTTAGTGTAAGTACAGTTTCAATGTCAAAAACAGTTCCATTTTAAACAATTCAGTTTAGCCTAAGAGCGCAGTTTAAATGTAAGTACAGTTTAATTATCAAAAACATTTGTATTTTAAGCTATACAGTTTAGTCAAACAGTTCTAATCCAAACAGTTCAGTGTAGCATAAGTATGCAGTTAGTTCTATTTAACCCACAGATTGGGCCCTATCAGGTACTACTATTTCGGGCAAGAGTGGACCTGGGAGCAATGGCAATGAAAGTGTGCTGCGCATTTCCCAAAGCTCTGGCATTACTGGAACCTCACCATCAGATTGTTTAGTGTCATATCAGGACACTCATTTTGGCGGGTGGGGGGTCTTACCCCTCTGCAGAGGTGCAGTCAGTGTATTCTACAGCCCCAACTGACTGGGCAACAAAGTTAAATGGTTCCAAGTATTGCTATGTATCACTAACAATTCAATTAAACATCTGTCATTTTTTACACACTGCTAAATGATCAAACATTTCTATTTCTAACAATTCAATTTAGCATAATTAATTTGTTTGCACTGTTTAAATGATTTATCACAAGTCATTTGTTTTCACAGTTTAAATGCCGAACAGTTCCCCTAGATAAAAATCAATCAGGTGTTACCCCTCCGAGCCAGAGTGAACCTGTGATCGATGGCAATGAAGTGGTATTCCGCATTCCCCAAAGCTTCATCATTACTGGAGCCTCCCCATCAGATTTTTTAGTGTCATATCTAAGACAATCGTTGGTAGGGGTCTTACCACTCATCAGAGACGCAATCGATGTATTATACAGCCAAAGCCGACTTAACTGAAAAGGCATTTTCACAAAACCTTAACTCATAAAATAATAAAGAAAGAAAATAAATTGTAAGCACGTCACTTCTTTTTTCATGCTCATGATTTGGAGTATGTAACTTTAAAAATCAAATTCTGAAAAAACTAATAGAAAAATAACAAAGAGCACAATTGAATCACGACGAATGTGAATTTTTGATAAAACTACAATTAAAACTAATATTTTAGAACAGGATTTAAAGAGTCTATACAAAAATCGGACCGTATTTTTTGAACAATCAAATAAAAAGTGAATCGTGTTATATAATTAAGGTAATAATTAATTATATTAATCATTTTTCGTCAATTATATTTTATTATTTAGTTTGCTAAGGCTTTGAACTACTCGGTGTCTCTTGGTTCAGGTGTCATAGTCGGACGGAGCACTCGCATGCCCGCGCTGAAAGGATATGATAATCACCATCAACTGTCATAATAAACTCCCAGACAGGGAATGAGACTGGGGTGAATTGAGTGGGTGGTTGACGTCATACCCAGTAGACATGGCACGAGAATTTGAGGAATTTGAAAAAGAAGGAGTAGAGGTTCGACCGTTGAAGGTAGCGGTTGAGTTTTTCGGATCTGATCAAATCACATCAGTTTGCGTCTCGACTGGCAGAGATGAGTTGAGATCTTCGACACTACAAGATGCACCGTGTGTTTGGGGTGTCAGCATAGCATGGTTAGCAGAGGTTTTTATAAAATGTGTCTCTCTCCTCGTGTCGCCAAGGAGTGAAGGCGAAAAAAAACAAACCCTTTCGTATCTGAAACGACAGAGTCCACTTGTATTATTATTATTATTATTATTATTATTATAGACATCACAGTATAAAACACATGCAGAATATCCATTCTCCAATACCAATACTATTTTTGGTGGGTGGTAAAATGTCTGCTATCGTAAGTATCGATTCAATAGGATCAGTTATTCTTATGTGGAGCAAAGATTTTGTCAAGTTCGATGATGGTGTGTAGTCAAACGGTTATCATCGTAGGAAATGGACCCGAGTTTAAATTCTCGACGAGGCTAATTGTATTTCACTTTCGCGCCTTTAGTAAAGGCATGGATCCATTTATTTTCTCTAGTTATGGGTAAATAGTCGGGCAGACCAGTCTCATTAACCTTGGTATGGCAATCGATGTTTGAATTCAAACAGGAATGTGGTTAGGAACTATATTCGAACACCAATTCCCAAGAAACTCTACACGTGAAGACAAGTTTGGAGCCGGCTTAACCAACATCAGGTGAATGCCGTTTAAGGAAGGAGGAGGATAGTTCGATCATATATAATGGCATTTAAGTAAAGAACAATTGGTTTCAAAGAAAGTAGATTTTACACTTTTCGTCTTTTTTTTACGATTTTTTTTTCTTTTCTTTCTTTTTCCGATCATCACTTTTTTTTCGCTTTTTTCAATCTTCTTTTTTATCATATCAATTTATTTTCTTTTTTCTCTTTTTTTTTCAGATTCTTTTCTTTCTTCATATTTTTTTATTAGGAGTGTCCTCGTGGTTTAATGGTTAAAACGATGGACTGCGGAATCGTAGTACGCGAGTTCGTACTCCAGTCGCGCGATTACGTTCACTTTCGGGCAAATACCCTTGGGAAAGTTATGAACCCCCTTATCCTCCCAGCTATGGGTTAAATAGTACTACTACTGTTCTTCTAGGAGAATAGATTTGGCATTAAATAACCTACAAAGGTTGATATGCCATTAAACAAAGAAACCAAACCGAACAATTTTTTTATTGCTTTAATGTCTACTTTTTTGAATATTTCTATTTCTCGCCATTTTTTTACTTTTCTTTTCTAATGTTTTTTCATTGTGCATTTTTTGATTTTTCGCATTTGTGTTTTTCTTGTTTTTTTTTTTTCGTTCCTCATTTTTTTCCTGTTTGATTCTTTCGTTTTTTCGTTTTTCTATATTCCTCTTTTAATTATTCCTTTTCTCTCTTCATTGTTTTGTTTCTTTTTCTCTCTTCTACTCTTTCATGCTTTTCGTATTCCCTTCTTCTTTTTTTCTTTTTTTCTTTTTGTTTAAATTTACTTCTTAATTTATTTTCCTTCTTTTCGTTCAAGTTTTTTTTCTGAATACTTTAAGTTCTTTTTTTTTCTATTTCGCTTTCTTCATTTCTTTTTTCTTCTTCTTTTATTCTTCATTTTCTTTTCTTTCTATTTTTTCTTTTATTTATTCCTTCCTTTACCTTTTCGTAACTTTTTTCAAAACTTGCTTACTTCTTTTGTCTTATTCTTTTACTCTGTCAGCATTTTGTTATCACTTTCTTGTCTTATTTTTTCTTTTTTTTAATGCGCTCTTTCTTTTTACTTTGGTTTTACTTCTCTTTCCTTTTTCCTTCGTCTTTTTACCCTACTCTTTTTTACATCTCTTTGTCATCCTCTTCTTTCTTTCTTTCTTTCTTTCTTTCTTTCTTTCTTTCTTTTAATCTATTTTGGTACGTTTTTTACCCTCTTTTTTCTTCTTCTACAATGTTACTATTCCCTCTTTTTCTACTCTTATTTCTTTTAATATCAAAATTTTATATCTTTCTTTCTTTCTTTCTTTCTTTCTTTCTTTCTTTCTTTCTTTCTTTTAATCTCTTTAGGTACCTTTTTTTATCCTCTTTTTTCTTTTTTTTTCTCGTACTATGTTAATATTTCCTCTTTTTCTACTCTTATTTCTTTTAATATTAAAATTTTATATCTTTCTTTCTTTCTTTCTTTCTTTCTTTCTTTCTTTCTTTCTTTCTTTTGCTACTGATATCCTTCTGTCTATTTTTTTCAATCTCTTTTTTGTGTTCTGCTTATTTTCTTTCATCTGTTTTTTTCTTTCGTCTACTTCATCCTCATATTTTTCATTGGGAACTAAAAAAAAATGCTAGTCTTTGTGTCTGAAACTTATTTTAATTCTATCATAGAAAAAATACTTCACCTATTTGGTTTGATCTCGTCTGATCTTCCGACTACTTTCAAAGCTTGCAGATCGGATTCTTACCCAGTTTTATGTCGTAAGTTTGTCGATAGACAAGCTCAATGAGATTTGGCTTGATTTGATAACCTTTTGACCATCTGACCCTTGTCGAACAATTTTTAGAATTTTTGATGGATTTCAAAGGAGCAGACGATAAGAGAACTGAACTGACGTCCCTGACAGCTTGGCGCGAATTATGGAATAATCAACGTATGGACTGGCGGTTGTAAAGGAATCAAGGATGTTATATTACGTGTGTGCAAAAAGGTTTAATTCTATTTTTTACTGTTTATTCGGTATCCTTTATTTTTTAAAAGAGGAAATTAGGAACTTTTGCACATACATCATTGTTATAAGCAGATTAATTCAACAAGCATGTGTTCTTTATTAAGCATACATTAGTCTGGCTCAAGGTCACACTTTTTGAGCACCTAGTTGAAATCGAACTTATACTAAAAATGACTAATCCCATGTATTGTTTGGTCGCGAGGGCACAACTCATGCAGTGTGTTTTGACCCGAATAGTCAGACGCAGCCCATCCCTCTCCAAGTCTATAACTGATTTGAATTCAAAGTTTTCATTTTCCAATACTGGTTGCTATACCAAGGTTAAAGGACCCAGTCTGACCGATTATTACCTTACTGGAGTAAGAACAATTGGATTCATACACTTCCCAAAGGTATTATCGCTATGTTAAATTCAAATAGCCTCGTTCAGGGTTTGAACTAGGGTAACCGAGTCTACTTCCTACGAGGAGAAGCGTTACACCACGAACTCCTCCAAGAAACTATATTTTATCACAAAAATAAAATAGTGTAAATTGTATGATTTGATATTGACAACAATGAATCATGTGAGAATATAAGTTCTTCATTTCCTAACCAGAGCAAAGCCTCTTTTTCAGACTGCAATGTCCTCCTTTATGGAAATTCGGAAATGACTATCCTACCTTATCTTTCTATGTAGTGAAATTAATTAGAAGCTGCTGTACTCTTAGTCAACCTTTATCAGACCATTCAGAAACACACACTCACACACAAGTATATATATATATATATATACGAGGGTGAGTCAAAAAGTAATACTTTTTTCTTTTAGACACGCAAGAACATATATCAAATCAAAATGAAGCTGATTTTTGTTGGATGACATCACTATTTCTCAACATAGATACAAATCTTGCGAATCGATTATGTTCTCCATCTGTATGACAAGGTTCGAACACACGCAAACATCAGGACAAGGAAGACAATCACCTCATTCGGGTAGACAACTTTACCCCATCCTCCATACTCACAAGACTATCATATTTTCGGCCGCATGTAAGAGGGTTAAATAGGCAAGCATTATGCCAGTGACGAGGAAGTAAAAACTGCAGTAAGGAAGTGGCTCAAAGAAGAGTCAATAGAATTTTTCGAGGCAGGTTACATGATCTTATTTGAAGGTGGAACATTGAGAGAAACGTTGAATATGTTGAGAAGTAGGGATGCAATTCATAGAGGACTAGCTTCATGTCGATCTATGATACATGTTCTTGTGTCGGTAATTATTCCTGTACTAAAGAAAAAAGGCATTACTTTTTGTCTCACCCTGATATATATATATATATATATATATATAAAGGTCAAACTCTCAGTAGGACATTATTCTAAAAGTTCGATTTCTTTTTGGACATAACTTGTATAAATGTCCATAAAACCCTCCCGGAAAGTGTAGAAGATTTTCAATTATTTGACCACAGACTATACAGGGATAGAGGGAGAAAAATCGCGATTTTATATTACACAGATTGATTTTGCGAAGCCCTCAGAGAATTCAGTCCATATACCATTGTTCTGAACGTATGAGTCTTGTACAATAAGGAAAGACACCTGCAAGGGCTTATGCTGCATATTAAAGTGAATTGAATTTCGTTGTTTGATCTTTGTGAGTCGAGACGATATTAACTCTATTCCGGAATTAATGTTGTCGGCTGTTTGAATAAACAAATTCGGGTCCTTTGAACCTCTGCTCTTATTCTAAGATTGAATGTTTCGCTTGAACAATAACCAAATATTTTCACATTTATTAGATAGCCTGATAAGTAGGAGTATATCATCAAGTGTGCTGTTAGCATGGATTTCACTGACCCTCTCTCGGCATCCGTCCCTATCGTCCATCGCTTCTGGCTGGTCTTCAAGACAGCATCAAGTGTCCGCACTGTGGTGATGTATGTAAATCCTTTCTGGGTTGGCTAAACCTGGTACGTCCATGTGTACGTCCACAAGAGAATGTCACTAATGAGTCAGTCCATGGGTTGTAGCATGGTAGATGGGAAATAAAGCAGATGAATCTAAAGACAAGTAAACGGTGCGCATCAGGAGATGCTGGACGGAAGAATCTCATAGATTAACGACCAGGATCAGATAGTTAAGTCAAGAAACTACTGCTAATCTTCTATAAGAGTGGCGTCTCTCTCTCTCTCTCTATATATATATATATATATAAAATCTTGGTTTGAATTAATGGTAATTTTTTGGGGAGTATTTTTTCTTATATATATATATATATATATATATATTGTCATTCACAGACAGACTGTTTCGTTCTATCAGAACTCTTCAGTGTGGCTAGACGCGCAGGACGCTCGAGACCGGGATGGAAACCCATCCAACTTTACGTTATACTATGTCTCAGACCGCTCGGCCAACAAGCGGACCACGAAGGCTAAGGGAATGTTTAAGGTATTTATGTAGCAGCAGCGTCCGTTTGTTTACATTTTTATACCCTATCGGCTACCAGAGTGCTCAATTCTTTCGAAGAGCTTTGCATTATGCGATATATATATATATATATATATATATATATATATATTATCTTATTGTCACCCACAGACAGAATGTTTCGTGGTATCACAACTTTTAGCGTCGATAGACACGCAGGACGTTTCAAGCTGGGATTGAAACTCGCCTGACTTTACGCTAGACATGGCATCTAACTGCTCAGCCATTTCGGTGACATATATGTTTTTTTTTATATACATTTTTCTTATATATATATATATATATATATATATATATATATATATATATATATATTGATTCAGTCCCTCCTCCACGGGCAGGATTTTTCTTTTAAAAGATATATCCTCGTGTGTTATTGTGATGAAGGAATGAAGGACCATGGCTCTTGGTTATAAAAATACATTTCACTTTTTATTCGTTTTTAGGGTCGAAACTTTGCAGGCATGAGAGAGACAGGGAGACGGAGGACGCACGCAGACACAGACGAGCGGAGGACTGCAATATTGGCCTTTTCTTAACCCACATTTGTTTCCATATTCAGGGCCGCACTTGGCACTTCTGCTTCTCGGCCGGGAGAGGGGCTCTATTCCCGACTGGGCACTCACTGGTTGTGATTGTTCGAGACTGACCCTGTCTGCGAGACTGCGAGACTAACTCTAAGTCTGAGTGTATGTGTAATTTATAACGCCTACTCATTCTTTCGGTTGTCCTTCAGGCTGTCAACCCACGTGAGCTGCTTCCTATTGTTTACACAGGTAACATTCTGTTTTAGAAATCCCAGACTGAGGGCTCTGTCAAAGGCCAATATACAACACTTTTTCATGCCAAAGCCACCCAAGTGGAAGAACAGTACTGATACTATTCAACCTATAGCCATGGTGATAAGAAGGTTCATACCATTTCCAATGGTATTAGGCCCGAAGAAAACTTTACAGAGCAACTGAAGTTCGAACTCATTTTCTTCGAGGCAACAGTCCTGCACTTTAGCCATTTTCCTCGGAGACTCCCTCATAGGCAAGATCTGACACAAAGCTCATATTTAAGCAGAGTACAGCAGGTTTTTGAATTCAGAATTTTCTTTTTCCAAAACTGGTTGCCTAAGCAAGGATAAAGCTCCCATTCTGTTATACTATTTACCCAAAGCTGAGGAAGGTGTTAGAACATATGGATTCACACCTTTATGAAGGGCATTAGTGTGAAATAAAACAAAAACAGTTCCGTCCAGGTTTTGAACTTGAGTCCCCGATTCTATTAGCAACAACAATAACCGTCATGCTGTTATATAGTCACATATGCAGATTCACATCTACATACGTGCACACATATATATGTAGAATAATTCACAACGACACAACGATAACGACGCACGCAGTAATAAACGACGCATGAAGACTTCTTTACAATTATATTTTACCTCTCACTTTATTGCAAGGGTTCGAAAGGGTGATTCAAGGGTTGCATGTGAGAGGGAGCTGGAGACCGAACATAGACAGTAATTTCTTGACCCCACTGTTATGACCGTCACGTTGTGTCTTTCTTGTTCTCCTGATGCTGGGTCCACTCCATCGGGGTTCCCGAGGGCCCCCTCAGTCGGGTGTGGCTTTCCCTACCACATCTGGTCTCTAGCTGTCTGGAATTCTACTGGCAACTGCTTCTTGGACTCAAACTCAACTGAGTTAAATAATAATTCAACGCCCACACGATCGCCCACTGGATCTTTGAAATCGAATGTTTAATCGTCATCAAGCGGAAATAACTGTCATGCAGTTCACAGGTCACTCTCTTCCGGTGCATCACTGTAGTGGCACAATGAGACTTTCACCTTGTCCCATATTATAAGCCTTAATCCGCCCACGCGATCTCTTTCGATTACTGGCCATTGGAATGTGTCACTTCCTTCCGGTGCATCACCTTGGAATAGCATTTTTGGGCCGGGTCGAAGGTCAAAACATAACAATGCAAAGCACATCTTTTGCGTAACACGTTGGTCTAGTGGACAGCTTCATTCAACCACCGCATGTTTTTGTTAAATCATCTTAATTGTCCTTGGTCAATTTTTAACTGTCTATAACTAGACTTGATTAGGACCGAAAAAGAAGCTGAATTTGAAAAAAAGAAATTAGATCAGAGATAGGAAAGAAAAACAAAAATATCATTTCACAAATAAAAACAAACAAACAAACAAACAAAATGAAAATCAGAATAATAGCCAAAAATCTATCAACATAAACGAAAAGGAGGAAAGATTAACAGAGAAAGTTTGAACATATCTTTTCGAGATGCTAATTCTTTTAGTAGCAAAATAGAACCAAAATTAATTGAAAACAAATATGAAATAATTTATATTACAGAAACACATTTATCGGCAGAAAATATGGAGGAAGCGAAAATAGCAATACCAAATTTTGGTTGGTTGGTTGGTTGGTTTTATGCTGCACTAACACACGTTGGATATCTAATGCCAAACCCTGTTCACACACACACACACACACACACACACACACACACACACACACACACACACACACACACACACACACATGTACCTGTATTGAATATATGATGTGTAAACGAGTTGTTTGACGGGAACATTTGAAAGTAATTCAGACCTCATTTATTGGCTCACAGTTAAATGGTTTCAAGTATTCCGATCTTTTACGAAATATTCTATTTAAAATTAATCATTTGTGTAAATGGTTTCAAGCATTGCTATCTAACGCTAACAATTCAATTTAACATCAATCATTTGTTTACTCATCGTTGACCCATAGGTGGACCCTAACCGGTGCAACTACTTTGGGTCAGAGTGGACCTTGGAGTAATGGCAATGAAAGGGTACTCCCCATTCGTCAGAACTCTAGGACTAGAGCTTCAACATCAGATGTAGTTTAGTGTCATATCCAGGACAGTCGTTGTGCTGGGGTGGTCTTGCCTCACTGCAGAGATGCAGTCGTCGTATTTTACAGTCCCAGCTGACTAGGCTGACCAAATTTTGAATTAATACGGGAAGATAGAAAAAATAATACAAATTTTATGGAATCTAATATTCATGCGCCTAACACGTTAAAAATATCTAAATTGAATTGGTTTAAAAAAACTGAATATTTGGCTTTAAGAATTACCGATTCTAATAACGAAGTTTTAAATATATATATATATATATATATATATATATATATATATATATATATATATATATATATATATATACTCGGAACTACTAGATTTAAGTAAAGATGAAAAGTATACACTGCTAAAACAATTGAATAAAGCACTTTTAGCATAAGAAAAATCTGAAAATGTTCTGGTCGGATATTTCAATTTACCTAATGTAGATTGGGTAAATGGTTTGTTTGTGTCTCCTGTAAATTCAATTAATTATCATTTTGGAATACAAAACGAATATAATTTTCAAAGAAAGGAAATCGCATTGGTTTTATAAAAAAAGATATTGGATGTAAACTCGAAATAAATAGATTAGATAAAGCTACATTTGATCAGTTTTTTTTTTTCACAAAATGAATGCTTAATAGAAGAGGTAAGTTTAAAAGAACCTTTTAGTAAATCTGGTCATGCATATATTAGAATAAGTTAAAATGAAACCGGACGTTGATTATATAAACAGAAAACAGAGAAACTCGTCTAAATTTACCGAAGAGTTAGAACCAGAAAAGGGTGATAATATTGATTGGAATTACAGTCCTCATTCTCTTGGTGTTAATGAAATGTGGGAAAAATTAAATCAAAAGATAAATTTAATGATAAAAATATTGCTGAAGTTATAAAATTCTCTAAACAAGGAGATCCATTAGAAGAATTACTTTTGCACAGTAATCGGCAATCTCGAAAAAGAAAAGAAAAAGATAAAGCTTGTAATTATAACATGTATAGAAAACTATCAAAATGCTTTAAGTAAACAAAATGAATGTTGAAAATTGGAATTAATGAAAAATTGAAACATGAAAGGAAACTGTTAAAAGTATTCATTACAATTGTTAACCATTATTCAAATGTGTAAAATCGAAAACTAAAATTCACAAAAACGTTCATCATCATCATGACGTGCGGCTAGCACGGATATCCCTGACCCTCTCTCTCCACGTCTCCCTATCATTCATCGCCTTCGGCAGGTCTTCGGGGTTACATCCCGTATCATCACATAGCTGCTGTATGAATGTTCGAGTTGGTCGTCCTGCTTTTGATTGGCCATATGCGGGGGTCCACACGAGCACATCACTTACGATCTCATCTTTGCTTCTCCAGCAGTGTCCGGCATGTCTGGTTCGTCTAGCTTGTATAGTTTTCGTGATAGGTGGTAGGTGGCCGTACAGTTGGCGCCGTGTGGGGTGTTGCTGCCAGGACCTGTTCAATATTGCTCGCAACATTCTTGTATAATTGTCGTCGAGCTTCTTCTCCAACCGTTTAGTCAGCGTCCAAGTAGTGCATCCATACAGCAGTATCGACACGACTGCAGCCAGGAAGAAACTGCGTTTCATTTTATCGGTCTGATTCGGACATACCACTTGAATCTGTATGTAAACTAGCAACATTTTTTCGATCTGTTCATTCTTTGGAAGATTTTGGTCTAGTGGGTAGAGTGTTCGCCAATGGTCTGGGAGACCTAGGTTCAATCCCCGGTCGCGTCATACCAAAGACTTAAAATATGGTACTTGATACATCCTTGCTTAACACTCAGCAATATAAGGTACGTATCAAGGATAAACTGGAGCGATTCAGGGAAAGGAGTATCTCCCTGTTGTACCTTTGGTGTAGTAGATATTGAAAAGGGAGCCTTCGAGTTGTTCTCGACTACGGTCGCCAACTTTACTTACTTTACTACTTAAAAGTTGTAATGGGGAGGGTACAAAAAGTTATGGATGAACTAATAAGAACTTAAGAAATAAAACTTATTTGCCAAGTTGGATGTTAGTAAATATATGGGACTTGTTGAAATACATTTAAAATATAAAAATACTTATCATCAAATGAAATTTATATTAATAGAATAAGTAAATTGAGGTGCCTGTGGTGTAATGGTTATCGTCGCAGGAAATGGGCACGGCGACACGAGTTCAAAACCTGGACAAGACTGATTGCATTTCACATAGCACTAATACCCTTGGGAAAGGTATGAATCCAATTATTCTCCCTCCAGCTATGGGTAAATAGTAGGACAGACTAGGCTCTTCAGCCTTGGTGACGCAACTAGTCGAGGAGAAGGAAAACTCTGAATTCAAACCTGTTAAACTCCGCATAAAAACTGACCTTGTGTCATATCCTGCCCGAGCGGAGGGGTTGGGTAAATATGATAAGTAAATTGTTTGAAAAATATATCGAATATGAAATGATTGCATATATTTTGGAAAACAGCAATTGTAATACCGCCACATAAAAAGTTTGTTATATTTATAAAGTAATAACAAACCAGTTTCTCTAATATTGTATATTGCATAAGGTTTTTAAACAATGATTTGAAATCGCATGTTAAATTTTATAGAAGATATAAATTGTAATCAACATGATTTCATCAATGGTAAATCGACATTATCTGATATTTTGGAAAGTATTGATATCTTAAATGGATGGAAGGGGTAATGCGGATATTTAGATTTTAGTTAGGCATTTGATCTCATTATCCTTTATTAGAGAAAATGAAAACCTTAGGTATATAACCCTCTCCTTAAACCAGTAAATATTTGTAATATATTTTTGGAAAGATTGAACTATGAAAGTAAAAATTAGTAACAACTATTCAGAAACACAGAATATATCCTCCAGTGTTCCTCAGGGATCAGTTTTGGGACTTTTGTTATTGTTGATATTCATAAATGATTTACTTAACGATATAAAATTGGGAATAAAACTCGTAAATGAAGTTAAAGTACTGGTTAAACTATTATCAAAAGAAACAACATAAAAAAGATCTAATTAATTGTCTTATTAGGAAGATATTTGGAAGTTTAATATAGAAAAATATCAAGTACTACATATTGAATCCAAAAACGTTAAAATTGAGTATAAATTAAGCAACTGTGTGGTGGCTGGAAGAATGACATTCGGGGACATTTTGACGAAGTGACACCATGCCCATGCATGCACGTGTTATGCAAATGTGACCGATCAAAATATACACAGAAGAAATATAAGCGGCGATTAGTAGTCGACCAATGTCTTTTGTTCACCATCCAGACGTCACTCTGTACATACTACCAACACTCCAGTCCGACTACAACCAACACTGTTGACATCAGACAACCCAATAGCAAAAAGGAAATAAAAAAATAGATGAAGAATATGAACGAGAGGTTAGCTTTCATGATAAATTTAAAGCTGACAATTGTATTTTGTCTTCTGTATTGAGGAAAAACGGAATGATTGGTTGGATAGTTAGAAATTTTCTATCATGTGTGTGTGGGGACGAATGTTGTTTTAAAAATACATAAAAACCCTAATAAGACTTCATATAAAATATTGTATTTAGGCTTGAGTTCACGAAATGGAAATAAGATTGTAAAACTAAGATTGGAAGGTTTACAAAAAGAGTGAGAAAAATAATAAAAAGATTACAGTTTCAGGGAGAAAATGAAGAAAACGGCTTTAACTACTTCACTAGAAAGAAGAATGAGAGTTTATCTATTTGAAACTTGAAAACTAATGAAATTTCTAAATCTGGTTGAGGTTATTTGGGTTGTGCATGGAAACGCACACGTGCCAAAAATAAAGCAAGTTTTTTTTTTGTTTTTTAATGAGCAGAAATTTCTCTTATAAACTGGGTAAGTGAGATAAAGGAAATCGAATATTAATTTCAAATGAATGTAAATTCCTATCAAGAGAGAGAGAGAGAGAGAGAGAGAGAGAGAGAGAGAGAGAGAGAGAGAGAGAGAGAGTCATATAGTCACAGATAGTTACAGATGAATTAGAAATAATAAAGAATTGCAACATTAATGAATAAGCGAAATTATTATTTTAAAAAGTTTGCTAATTAGAGAAAAGAAACAAAGTAATAAATCAAGGAGAAATTAACGTCATAAAATAATTTTATGATTACAAAGGTTAAGTATAAAGGTACAAAATTCAACAGGATTACTTCACCCGCCCCTGCATTCTGTGTAAATGAATATACCCAAGATAATATCCTGATGTAAAAGTTCGTTTTAGTTGTCGATTGAAGTTAATTCCTGTAGCAATGAATTTGATTTTTAAGCTGGAAAATTGACTGGCTTGTTACTATCCAAGTCCAACCTGGCATACTGAGAACAAAATAATAACGAGATCAGAGTCATCTTTGCGATTATTACTTCATTTTTAATTCACCCAGCAATAATTTCTTACATCAACAGACTAGCAACTATTTAATGAATGTTTTGATCAGAAGTTTTGCAATATTAACTTGAGGTACAATTCGGAAACTCCGGATATTTTTGCTGAGGTCATGAAGGTGACGAACCACACTGGACAATAAGATGCAGAGATCGCATGATACTATCCGATTGCTACTCGCCGGGTCTGTCTCAATGGCCTCGGAATCCATTGTTTTAGGACTAGCTGACATTGGCTGATCGTCTAGATTCTTGCAAGCCGAGCGAAATTTCTTCACCTATCTGGTTACTGTTGTAGCAAAAAACGTGCAAATGATTGAATAAAACAGTTTTAGAAATTCAATAAATTTCTTTTTTTTTTAACTTGAGAAAAAGGTTTGATGATTGACAATAAAATGTTCCGTCCCTTTTCTTATTAGAAAAGGTAGAATTAGTTATAGAGTTGATATATCCCGATATGGTATCAACAAGAAGAAAATAGCAATTTGCATAATTTTAAACGTTGATAACATCTCTTTTGTGTGTAAAAGATCTTTGTCTGTGTATGTTACTGTGTTGAGTCAAAGTATATCAATACGCTAATAAGTAAGTGTAATGCAGCAGAATAATCAGCTGTGTAAATAAAATATTCGTTGCAGCATCGCTACCAGAAAGGGGTAAATAAGAAGAAAAGTTTTCGTTCGAATTAAGAATTAAGTGATGTTGAAATTTGTTGTATCGTGGTAAGGAAGCGGTACACAGTGAAATAAAGAGTTAATTATTTATTAATATTAATATTAATTTATGGAGTTGCCCGTGGAGCACTAATACCCTTGGGAAAGGTAGGAATCCAATTATTCTCCCTCCAGCTATGGGTAAATAGTAGGACAGACTAGGTTCTTCAGCCTTGGTGAGGCAACTAGTCTAGGAGAAGGAAAACTCTGAATTAAAACCTGTTAAACTCCGCTTTAAAAAAACTGACCTTGTGTCATATCCTGCCCGAGCGGAGGGGTTGGTAAATATCATTATTTATTAACTGAAGCGGTACAGTCCAACAAATATTATAAGTCTCTCGCTGCGGGTATTACGTCCGAAGTTGGTCTTTCTACAGACCGAGATCTTGCAGAACTCTCGTGCTTAAGAAACACGACGTCTTTTATACTTCCGCGATACCGGAAGTCACGTGATACGAGCCACTATACAACAAAATTAAGTACATACTTGAAGGAACAGAATGTTGGATTTCCACCCAAATATAATCGCCTGCTATTTCAAGGTAATTAAAAAAAGGCTACGTCTCAAACAAAAGAGACGATTGGTCAATAGATGCAAAATACAGATGTAAAATTTTGAGCTTTTTGTACAAAAATGAACACTTTTTTAGTATGGAAATCCATTGATTTTCCATATTGTTCTATGATCAACTATCACGTTTCGCAAAACAAATATTTATAGTTGCTTCGACGGTGTTACGTCCCAGTTCGAAATCGTAAAGGATAAATTCCCGAATTAGACTAAGTTGCGTGTTCATCTGTGAGGCTTTCAAATCAAACATGAAGAGAAGAAATGCACAGTGCATCAGTACACCAACTGTGACGCCTCGACAAAAAGATATTTATGTGTGATGTATGTGTGAATTGTAGGTTTGTAGCATTTGTTGTTTTGAAGTTATTTAAAATTCTCAGATGGTATTAAGGCCATTTATTTCGATTTATCGACAGACGCAAGTAAGTTTGAATTCAAAATCGATGGCACCTATAGAATATGATTAGGTTTTCGTTGGGTTCGAATAGAAATAACACAAACTGATTGTGATCGTGAAAAGGTCACACGTTCAGATGAGATGCGGGATATGTAGATCTCATTTCTAAAATTACTTAGTATTAAATTTGACTTTTCAGCAATAACACTGTCTGCCCTTATTAAAAAGTATTTCCGCCAGGCATGCGCAAAGTTCTTTCGGTTTTGGAATCTCGAATGAAATATGGCGGCATCTGATTGGCTACTTGAATGGAGTTCATTCTTTTTTAAACTTTAATCTTTATTCTATTCTGAAATATTTAAACAATGCAATGAAGATGCCCCTTAAATAAGACGTATGACGGTCATATTATTAATTAGTAATTATTGATTCACTTTGACGGCATGCCAAACTGTCTTGGGTTATTTTATGGTTAGGGGTTAGAGAATCACGTTCATTGAACCTTCATATCTACCTTTTTGTGTAGTTGTTTTTTAAGAGTTTTTTTGCACATGATCCCAGCAAATACGTATTATTTTTAAACTGATCTATTTGATCTATAGATGGGACCCTAACAGGTGCTAACACTTCGAGTCAGAGTGGACCAGGGAGTAATGGCAGTGAAAGAGTAATCCAATCTCCCCATATCTCCTGTCTGGCCGAAGAGAATTCTAGTTATGCTGAATTGGTATCAACTTTTCATGAAGAATATCTTTAGATGATTTGGATAAATAATCCTTTAAGAATGTTACATTCAGTGAATAAGATTTGGTTTCAATGAGCTGGGCGTGACTTGTGGTGTAATGGTTAAAGCGCTGGACTGCAGAATCCTAGTAAGCCAGTTTGAACTCCAGTCGCTCGATTACGTTGACTTTCGGACAAATACCCTTGGGAAATATATGAACCCCATTATTCTCCCAGCTATAGGTTAAATAATTCCACTACTGTTCTTCGAGAAGGATGGATTTGGCGTTCAATAACCCAAGAAGGTTTATATGCCTTTAAATAACAACATCTTGGTTTAAATGGTAATCTATGTTTTACTTCTTGAGTTTCAAAGTTCTTTCGACATGAATTAATGAATTTGCTACATGGTAGGTTTTTGCGATTGGTAATTAAGAGAAATATGCTTTTAATATGAGCCAAGACAATTACATCATATATATATATATATATATATATATATATATATATATATATAACTGATCTAAAGAATAGAAAAACTGAAACCAAGCATCTACCATTTTGGTCAATAGGAAGTGATTTGGTTAGTTTGGTTTTAATGCACAACAACCTTTGTGGATTATTTAATGCCAAATCCATTTTTATACATATGAACAGTTCAATTTCAAACAATTTGGTTTAGCATGAATACACAGGTTCTATGTCAAAAAACAGTTCAATTCTAAACAATTCAGTTTAGCATTAGTATACAGGTTCAATGTCAAAAACCTTTTCCATTTCAAACAATTCAGTTTAGAATAAGTACAAAATTTAGTTCTATTTGACCAATAGATAGGACCCTATCAGGTCCCCAAAAATCTGGGTCAGAGTGGACCTGGGAGTGATGGCAATGAAAGGGTACTCCGTATTTCCCAAAGCTCCAGCTTTACTGGATCCTCACCGTCATATTGTTTAGTGTCATATACAAGACGCTCATTGGGGTAGTCTTACCCCTCTGCCAAGATGCAGTCGGTGTATTATACAGCCCCAGCCGACTGGGCCCTCAACAAAAGTTGTATTACTCTTTAAAATGAAGCCCATATTCTGAATAATAACGTCAGAAGATCAAATTCTCTGTTTAGAGAATGTTACTGCATCTCCCTTTTAAAGTCGAATGATTAGCTGTTTATATCTTTATTTAAAAGTCAAATCTAAGGGAAATAAAATTGTTTGTTTGTTTATACCATATATTCATATAACACACAATGTAAAGATGAACTTTTCTTCAAACAACATTATATCGTAAA
This sequence comes from Sepioteuthis lessoniana, assembly GCA_963585895.1. Lineage (NCBI taxonomy): Eukaryota > Metazoa > Mollusca > Cephalopoda > Myopsida > Loliginidae > Sepioteuthis > Sepioteuthis lessoniana. The sequence continues at coordinate 29,532,875 of OY757906.1, forward strand.
AATCCAAACTTTTCTTTTTAACTTTTTTGAAAAATAATTTATTTTTGTGACACGGTGAGTGGTACGCCAGGCAGACGATTCCTTTGTCTGTTTTGGCGCGAAACCAAACAAAGGCCTGAGCTCAAGATCTCTTACAAGACCGGAAGTGGGGGAGAAAAGATCTGTTGGCAAAGGAATCTAGAGAGGGGCAGTTGGCAAAGGAACCCAGAGAGGGGCTGTTGGCAAAGGAACCCAGAGAGGGTAAGTTGGCAATGGAACCCAGAGAGGGTCAGTTGGCGAAGAGAGACGCAGAGAGGCTGTCGAGAACGGACAGCAGAAGGGACCAGTCAAGATGAGTTAGCAGTCCAGAGTGGACAACGGTCAGCAGAAGTAGGCAGTGAGGAAGACAGTCAAAGACGAGTTGGCATTCCCTGTGGCTTCAGAAGGAGTTTCGCGAAAAATACACTCCCAGCGATAGTCTACAAGATGCACGAAAAGCTGTACAAAAAAGTGTCACAAAACTACCCTTCTTGCACTTGGAGCTGACCTAAGTCCATATCGTTCGTTTGTTCTTTTTCTCCCACTCACTCGGTTGTATTTCTAGTGGCCGTAAAGAAATGTGTGATACCCCTGTCGGAACCCACTGGATGAATCACATTTTATTTTCCAAGTGTAAAAATTAACTTGTACTAGTTGAGTTTGGTTTTTAAATCTTTCATCCATGTTTTGAATGTAAACTACTGAAATAAAAGAAAAAGTAATCATTTCCAAATTGACATACACACTATGTTGTTGAAAAATATTTTACTTGTCATCAAATTCTCTCAATGATAGTCACTACTTGAAATAACATATCCTTTTTCGACCATTCATTTTTCGTCTATATTGACATCTTAAATTCTTCCCTCATTGTAAAAAAAAAAAAAAAAGAAAAAAAAAAAAAAAAAAAAAGGAAAAATATTTTTCTGATATTTTAACGTAAAAGAATTTTCTTCACAGTTCAGCTGAGTAGCCATTACAAGCTCTTTTTTTAATACATAATCAGGTTTCCCATTAAGATATTGAAGTTTTGAACATATTTTAATTACAATAATTGAAAATTTTTCATTTTGATAAGCAGGAAATAAGTCTTAATTGATGTTGTACCATGAAATATGAACATTAAGCCAAATTCTACTTAGCATCATAATATTCTTAGTCGCATTATTGGAAAAACATTTTAAAAAGAGGAAAGAGAGAACTGCAGCAGCAGCAAAATTATTTTCGTATAGAACTTAGTTTCTTTCAAAAAAAAAAAAAAAAAAAAGAAAAAAAAAAAAGAAACAGAATCAGTTACTTAATTCGATTCTATCATCTATATCCGAGGTTTCAAACACGAGGCCAGCAAACTACTTTTCTATAGCATTCCAAATTGACATACACACTATGTTGTTGAAAAATATTTTACTTGTCATCAAATTCTCTCAATGATAGTCACTACTTGAAATAACATATCCTTTTTCGACCATTCATTTTTCGTCTATATTGACATCTTAAATTCTTCCCTCATTGTAAAAAAAAAAAAAAAGAAAAAAAAAAAAAAAAAAAAAGGAAAAATATTTTTCTGATATTTTAACGTAAAAGAATTTTCTTCACAGTTCAGCTGAGTAGCCATTACAAGCTCTTTTTTTAATACATAATCAGGTTTCCCATTAAGATATTGAAGTTTTGAACATATTTTAATTACAATAATTGAAAATTTTTCATTTTGATAAGCAGGAAATAAGTCTTAATTGATGTTGTACCATGAAATATGAACATTAAGCCAAATTCTACTTAGCATCATAATATTCTTAGTCGCATTATTGGAAAAACATTTTAAAAAGAGGAAAGAGAGAACTGCAGCAGCAGCAAAATTATTTTCGTATAGAACTTAGTTTCTTTCAAAAAAAAAAAAAAAAAAAGAAAAAAAAAAAAAGAAACAGAATCAGTTACTTAATTCGATTCTATCATCTATATCCGAGGTTTCAAACACGAGGCCAGCAAACTACTTTTCTATAGCAAGCAACTGGATAATTTTCGCGACTAATATTTTCCTTAAGTTTGGTAAAATGATCCTCGCCCCCGACCATGTTATTTTCCAGAGAAGGGTAGAATACATTTAAATATCTCTGTCGTCTTCATTTCAATATCAAGTGATGAAAAGTAGAAATAATCAAATTTTATATACATTTAAAAATATTCTTAATGAGAACATTAATGAAATCTACATTGGCTTGTTCCAAGAATCTGTTGTGGCGGAGATGACGGATAACTAACACTTACATCGGCTTGTTCAAAAAATTTATTGTGACTGAGATGACAGATAACTAACACCCACAACAGAACATGAGGATTGTTTTGTTTCATAACGTAAGAATAAATCGATTCGTTCATTTATGTTGACATGCGGAAGGGGTGCCTGAGATGACAAATAATACGCCAAAAAGAAAATCCTGTTGTTTCTTTGTTTTATTTTACGGCCTATCAACCCTTTTTGGGTAATTTGACGCCGATTCAAGTCATTTTGGTTTGGTTTGGTTTTATGGCATATCAACCATTGTAGGTTATTTAATGCTAAATTCATTTTTATACATATTGACAGTTCTATTTAAAATAATTCAGTTTAGCATAAGTACAAAGTTTAAATATAAAAACAGTTCCATTTCAAATAATTCAGTTTAGCATATGCACGCATTCTAATTGTCAAAAGCAGCTCTATTTCAAACAATTCTGTTTAGCATAAGTACACATTTTAAATGTCAAAAACTGCTCTATTTCAAACAATTTAGTTTAGCATAAGCATACTGTTTATTTTTGTTCAATCTATAGATAGTAATCTCTCAGATACTACCACTCCAGGCCAAAGTGGACCTGGTAGCGATGGCAATAAAGGGGTATCCCGGATTCCCCAAAGCTTCAGTATTACTGGAACCCCACCATTAAATTGTTTAGTGTCATATCTAGGGCACTCAGCAGAGATGCAGTCATTGTATTCTGCAGCTACAGCCAACTGGACTAAGAACGTCATAGGAAATGTTTGGGAGCGAATTGTTAAATAAAAATAAATTATAACAGCTATTTTTTTTTAAATATGATGAAACTTTAAATTTTGCTTTTTTTCCGCTGTTTTAATAATATTTATAGCACAATGTTTTTCAATTTACTGATGAAATATGATAAAATGGACAGGCCAGTCGACTGGGGCAGTAGAATAAGCCGACTGCATCGCTGCAGAGGGCTAAGGCTCGCACAACGAGAGTCCTGAATAAGACACTAAACTGCATTTGATAGTGAGAGTACATTGCTGGAGTTTTGGGGAATGTGGAGTACCACTTCATTGCCGTTAAATCCAGGTCCACTCTGACGCTGATCGGTAGCACCTGTTAGGTTCCTAACAATGGGTCAAATAGAACTGCTAAATAATTTACTATACTGAAAACTATTTAAATGTGTGCAAACAAAACTATTAATGTTAACGTATTTGAAAGCATTTAACTCCGGGCAAAAAATGAGCCCTGGCTCTTGTAAAAATTGTCACCTACAAACTATTCGTTTACAAATCATATACATATATAGTATATATGTATAAATAGAAATTATCACTTAATAACCTGCAAGGGTTGATATGCCGTAAAGCAAAACCAACTAACCAGCCAACCAACCAGAACTGTCCAATCATTTTCTATACTTGAAACCATTTAACGGTGTGCAAACAAATAATCTCCTTTAAAAATGTTATTTACGTACTATTCACTTGAAAATAATATGTATAAAAGGAATTTGGTGTTAAATAACGAAGAGTTTATATTCCATTAAACCAAATTGCCTAACCTAACCAGATAGTTACCTACAAATAATATATATATATATATATATATTCATTCATTTTCTTGTTTGATCTGAAGAAGTCCTGTTAATTTTTTAGAGCATTGATTTATATCAATGCTTTTTAACAGGATGGAAATAGATTTATTATCTTAATGTGACCGATTTTTAATATATATATATATATACATCTATATATATATATATTGTCACCCACAGACTGACTGTTTCGTTCTATCAGAACTCTTCAGTGTGGCTAGACACGCAGGACGCTCAAAGCCGGGATCGAAACCCGTCCAACTTTACGTTTGACTAAGTTTCAGACCTCTTGGCCACCAAGCGGACTACGTTAGCTAAGGGAATTTTAAAGTATTTATTTAGCAACAGCAGCAGCAGCCGTTTGTTTACATTTTTTATACCCTATCGGCTACCAGAGTGCTCAATTCTTTCGAAGAGCTTTGCATTACGCTAGCGGCGGCCGATATATAAACACGATTTGGCATTATATAACCAACAAGGGTTGATATGACATTGAACATAACCGACCAATAACAAAATGGAAAAAATGGAATTTGCCAAAAGGGAAAACAGAATTAAGAAGAACTTTCCCATTCATATTGTACTCATTCATATATCCCACTTAACTATCGCATGCATATTCATTTTGATGAAGAAATAAATAGTAGCGTATCAGCTGTATTGCAGATCAGCATTATAACTGGTGGACATCCCGCCTTACTTCTCTTTATTTCCTGTTGATTACAGGAAGGCACAAGGCCTTAAGTTTTACTTCTCATCTCACTTTTGGCCCACTGTGCCTGTTTCGGAAGACATCGTGGCTCCTTTAAATCATTGGGTTTGAGACCACTGGTCTATATTGGAAAGAGTTTGAGACCTCTGGTCTATATTGGAAAGAGTTTGAGACCCCTGGTCTATATTGGAAAGAGTTTGAGACCTCTGGTCTATATAGGAATGAGTTTGAGACCTCTGGTCTATATTGGAAAGAGTTTGAGACCACTGGTCTATATTGGAAAGAGTTTGAGACCTCTGGTCTATATTGGAAAGAGTTTGAGACCCCTGGTCTATATTTGAAAGAGTTTGAGACCTCTGGTCTATATTGGAAAGAGTTTGAGACCCCTGGTCTATATTGGAAAGTGTTTGATTGCTTGCTTGATATAGAGCTACCAAATTCAGACTGCAGGATTATCAAACCCAAGAGAAGGTTGTAACGTAACAATCTTTTCTCAAGAAGGAAAAGTCAGCTCTTATCGAGAGGTTGTCTATTAGGCTGAAGAATAATTAGCAGAAAGCAATCGTGAAGAATTTGAATTTCAATCTTAAAAAAAATCGCTCACAAAAAAAATAAATAAAAGAATAAAAAGAATAAAAGAATAAAAAAAAATAAAAAAAACGAATAAAAATATTGAGTATTCCCATTTAATTAAACTTTATTAGGTTTATAGACTCTGAACCAAAAAAAGGGTGCCCTGTATATGACGCTAAGCTGTATACATCTAACTGGGAGGCTCCAATTTTGGAGCTTCAGTGAGTGTGGAGTATCCTCTCATTGCCATTACTCACAGGTCCACTCTGATTCGAAGTGGTAACACTTGTTTGGTTTCCATCAATGGGTCAAATAGATCTGTTTACAAACTACTTGTATTAGATAGAAATACTTGAAACCATATAACAGTGTATAAGGATTATCATCAAAAGGAATACTTGATATCATATAACCATGAGCAAAAGCTCTTAATAAGCCACAAAAAATGTAAATATAAATATACGATGTACGCAATTCCCGAACCTCTATGCACAAAATATCTCAACAGTAGTTGACATGCTGTTAAAAAATAATTACACTGTTTTATTGATTAGTTTGAACTAAAGTTCAGGTCAAAAATCAGAAACATCTTAAGTATCACTCACTTGAATTTAAAAATCCACCAGAAAAATATTAAGGTCCCTAGAATGATTTCCCCTCATAGTTCTATGGCTTTTCAGGATTATACCCAGCAGATTCCCATAGACTTTGAAACTACTAAAATGCATCAACTCATTTATTTCATGAAAAATCCTCAAGGCTTTCATTGTCACAAATTAAGATAACCAATTTCATTTATTTTGCCTCTGTCTTATGGCATATCTACCCCTGTGTGTTATTTAGTGCCAAATATTGCTTATATATAAATGTATAAATATATATATGTCGTTAATAAAAAAAAACGGTCACATTAGGATTATAAATTTATTTCCATCCTGTTAGGGGTTTTGATATAAATCAAAAACACACACAAAAAAACAGGACTTCTTCAGATCTAATAGATAAAATAATTCAGAATAGACACAGAAAAGAAGGGTGGAAGTGGGTAGAAGAGGGGTGAAGAGTTTTCTCTTCATTTTACCCACTTCCGTTTTTTTTATATTGCCGGTTGGAATTATAGTAAATTAATCTTTTTATTTTTTATTGTTTAAAATCTAAATACATTTCAAGTTAAAACTCCAGATTTAATACTAATTAAGAGAAATACAACTTTCTTTAATAACCTTACGTAATGATACAGTAATATTTATATTAAATTAAATTCAGAATTTAAAATTAAAATTTTTAATTTAAAATTTTATTTTCGTGCCTATTAATTCAGTTACTCTTCCATTGAAGAGTACATACACATCACATGGTTTCTTTTCATATTTTTCTATTTTATTTTATTTTTGTTCATTAACCTTAGATCTCAAATTAATCCTATGTTTCTTTTATTTATTTAAGCATTATCTACTATATATATATATATATATATATATATATATATGATTTGTAACTGAATAGTTTGTTCGTAACATTATTTTTAAACGAACCAGAGCTCATTTGTTTGTGCAGTGTTAAATGGTTTTAAGTGTTGTTATTTAACACTAATAATTCTTTTCATCAAATTGTGTCAAACGAGTGACCTGGATATGTCACTAAACAGTCTGATGGTGAGGCTACAGCTTTCGAGAATGGGGCGTACTCTTTTAATGCCATCACTCCCAAGTCCACTCAGACCTGGAGTTGTAGCTCCACACAAAGTCCTATCTATGGGTTTAATAGAACTGTTTGACATTTAAACTGTGTGCAAACTAATGACTTATGCTAAATTGAATTGTTTGAAATGGAAATCTTTGATCATTTAACTGTGTTTAAACAAATTACTGACATTTGATTGAATACATAGCAATACTTGGAACCAATTAACTTTGACTTGGATAGTTAAAAATAGAACTGTTTGATCATTTAAGTGTGCGTATCTACAAAATGTGCTAAAAATCATATATTAAATATATATGTAAAAACAAGATTTGGTATTAAATAACCAACAAGTGTTGATATACTATAAAACCAAACCAAATTGTTTTAAGCATTGCAAAAAATAACAATAGTTCTATCAAACATTAATTATTTATTTGTACACAGCTTAATGGTTTCAAGGATTGATATTCAACATGATTAATTCGATTTATCTAGTATTCCTATGTAATACGTATAACTTGTAAATGTTATCAAGTATTGATAGCTATTGTTTTCACACAGTTTGATGGTTTCAAATTTTGCTAACACTAAAAATTTATTTTAACATTAATCATTTATTTGCAGACAGTTGAATAGTTTCAAGTATAGTATATGATAAAATAGTTCTGTTCGACTTATAGATGGAACCCTAATAAGTACTACCACTTTGTTTCAGAGTGGGCCTGGGAGTAATGGCAATGAAGGGGTACTCTACATTTTCCAAATCCTCAGAACTGGAGCTTCATCGTAAGATGCAGTTGAGTGCCATATCCAGAACACTTGTTGGCGGTGTGGTTTTTCTTCTCTGCAGAGATGTAATTGGTGTATTCAACAGCCCCAGCCAATTGGACTGCTGATTTCATTAATTTACTTGAGAGGCACACTGGTAGTAACAACTAATTTAACCAGTCCCCTAAGTAAATGAAACAATCACAGTAGTTGGCCATTCATAGCAAGTATCGAGAATTATCTATTCCCTTAGCCAGAAGAATATATTACCACCTTGAAAAATACAGCATGATGATGTATTTCATCATCATCAACGGTTCCGTAACCAGGTTTTAGTGGTTGTGGCGCAACCCATATAGCGTATTTTGATAACAAATAACTTAACCAGACCCATCACTCTCCAGGTCTATTCAGTTTTCCTTTTCCTAGACTCGGTATCATACGAAGGTTTAAGAGCCTAGTCCGCCCTACTATTTATCCCAAGCTGGAGAGAGAATAGTAGGGTTCATACATTCTCCAAGGTTATTAGTGCTAAGTAAAATGCAAACAGCCGAGTTCAGGATTTGAACGTGAATAGCCAAGTCCACTTCCTACGACGATAACCGTTACGCTAACAGTGCCTACATAATAGCGTATTAACATTTGTTTTCTCAAAGATTTATTGATTAAAAAAATAATATAAGGTTCATTGAAATATTATTATTGTTAATATAATTAATCAATTCAGCTATTCAATCTAGTAATTGATATATTGATTGAAGCGAAATAAGTACGATATTATTACAGAAAGTAATTAATTCTTAATCGATTTTTATTCAAAGGTGAAGAATCGCATTTTTTAAAAGAAAGAAATCGCAATTTTTCGACCTGAAATACTTAAAACACTACTTTTAAATCGTAAAATATGCCTTAGCCCTTGTCTTGACGATTTAAATGCTCAAAAATTATTCCATTGCATTATATATACATATATATTATTAAGTAGACCTTGTGCCAGACATGTTCTCTGACGAAAGCCTCACGCTGGAAACACACACACACATACACACGCACACACACACACACACACACACACACACACATATATATATATACGCACAAACATACATAGATATGTATATATATATATATTTATACACACAGACAAAAATTATTTGGAAAAAATAGTTACCAGTAAATTTCAAACCAGACTACCACACACACACACACACACATACACACACACACACATTTCCAAAACACATACTCACACACACACAGAAGAAAAATAACTGTTAGTGAAATCCAAATCCACTTCAACACACACACACACACACACACACACACACACACAACGACAAAAACATATCAAATATGAATGAGGGGTAAAGCAGACTAAGGTAAAACACACGCGAAGAAAAAAAGGGAATGAGCTCTATATAAACTCATAACCAACGGAAAAACATTCAAACTGCAAACTCGAGTGATTTCAAGTCTCATTGAGTACCACATTAACAAGGCCTTATGCCATATATGTTCTCTGACGAAAGCACCAGACTGGAAACATACACACATGTAAGAACAAAATAAATAAATAAATAAATAAAAATACAAATCTTCGTGGACCTACCTATTTCAATATATATATATATATATATATATATATATAATACACATATTAAACCCATTTTGTTTATAACATCTATAAACGACCTCGCGCTCATTTTTCAATGAAATAGTCAAATTTAAACAAAGTAAATTTTAGTAGAAAAAAAAAAAAAAGAAACAAACAAAATAAAACCCCAAACAAAACATGTTTTTGCTCAAACATTCGAGATTAACAATATGCACATATCATGCTACACCAATAATCTTAAAAAATAGCCAACATCTGGTCGTAGCCCAGTGTGCCAAGGTTTACTCACTGCGCTGACACTGTTCCTGTATTTATACACACTTATGCACACTCCCTGGTCTCGTGCACTTGTACATGCACTGCACTTGCACAATTACAGCACCTGTACAATCACTGCACTAGTATAATCTCTTTCCTCGTGCAATCACGTCAAATCTTATGCACTTAGAACTTTAATCACAACTTCAAACACCCAACCTCAAACACATATCCATCAGAATATAAAACAACTCTAATATATGGCACTTATATATGTATTTACCCAATCACTCCCCCATGAGCAGGATATGACACAAGGTCAATTTTTTAAAGCAGAGTTCAACGGCTGGAATTCAGAGTTATCCTTCTCTTAGACCGGTGTACCTACCGAGGTTAAAGAGCCCAGCCTGCCTTATTTACTCATAACTGTAAGGAGAATAGTTGGATTCATATCTTTCCCGAGGGCATTAGCGTCAAGGTAAATACAAACAGTAGGACACAGGGCGTAACGGTTATAGGCATTGGTTCCCTAAGCTTCTAAGGAGACAATCATCTGGAGGTTGCAGGTTCAATCCTGACTGCAGGCGAGTAACAATACAGGAATACTTAACACTTGTACCTGGTTATGGCTAACGGAATCAGAACAGGTGACCCCCGAGGATTCAATAAAGGACGTAGTTCGGTATTCTGTGAAGGTTCCCGAGTTCGACATACACCTGAAGAAGGCTGGGGTATATATTGGCTGAAACGTTGTGGAAATAACAATAAAGATGAAGACAATAGTCCGAAAACCCTTAATGATAAAAATAACAAACAGCCTTGTCAAGGATATTAAACTCGGGCCACCGTGTCCATTTTTATAGACTTTAACATGTACATCATAAGCGTTTCCACAAATATGAGTGCTCATATTCTGTGATTTAGAAATTTTCGTGCAATATTTATTTTCGAATATATCAAAATTTAGACACCTCAGAGAATTAGACATTACAACCTATCAACTTTTTCTTTGGTACTCATATTTTTCCTCTAGAATAAAAATATGAGAAAAATCAGTTAATTGGCTTGTTTCGTTTTCATTTTGAGCCATTTTAATGTGGTCCCAAAAGTGCATTGTTTTGAAAATCGACTTCTGAACTATCCCATAACATAATTACATCCCTTAGCAAAAATAATTGAGTTCCAGAAGTCCTAGAATGGTCCTTGAGCTTCAAGTTGAGATTCTCCATTTTGATCATTTTAAATTTTAGTTATTAAAAAAAAATGCCTCAATTTAACTGCATTCTCTTTAGAGAAGGTAAAAGATAAAAATAAGTTCCAGGTAATATTTGGAAACAAATGATGCTTTTTCTCTACTAATAAAAACCTTTCTGTTGAAATGACTTATTTAGGGTTTAAAATTGGATTTTAAAATGTGTCATTTTTTATAAAACTCGCCTAAAATTTACGCATGGTGTTAGTCTTAATTAGTTAAAAACATTTTCCATACAACCTTAGCCACAATGTAATCGATTAACTAAAGGACCTGTGGTCGCAAAAGGTTTTAACTTTCAGACATTTTTTTGAAAATGTTTTTCTCCAGAGTGGTGCAATTATATCACTCGAACTCTAACTAAACGCTTGGAGAAAAAGCTAGATTGGAACTACACAATGATACTGCATGATATTTTGAATAAATTCTTGAAGCAGTACTCTTCAAAACAGCCACTCATATTCCATCTCACAAACCAATTAAGTAAGACAAACAAGGCATATTGAGCACTGCTGGTGAAGTAAGGACAAACACATAATTGAGTTGTCTAAATTTCTGAGACGAAGCTTGTTAATTTTTATCATTAAGGGTTTTCGGACTATTGTCTTCATCTTTATTGTTATTTCCACAATTGATTGGTTTGGTTTGGTTTCTATGTTTAATGGCATATCAACTCTTTTTAGGTTATTTAATGCCAAAGCCATCCTCCTAGCAGAACAGTAGTGATACTATTTAACCCATAGCTGGGAGGATAAGGGGGTTCATACCTTTCCTAAGGGTATTTGCCCGAAAGTGAACGTAATAGCACGACTGGAGTATAAACTCGCGTACTACGATTCCGCAGTCCATCGCTTTGACTATTACACCACGAGGACACCCCCTCCACAATTGAGGTTTGAACTTTTACACGTGGCCGACAAGCAAAAACTTACACCCCTCAGCTCTGTGTGGACACACGATGCCGTCTTGAGGCCTAACCAAAAGCAATGGTTGATAGACTGATGACGAGAGAATTTCAAAACAATCTCTGCTGTCGGCATGTCTTGATGATGATGATATATATATATAGTCATCAATAGACAGACTGTTTCGTTGTATCACAACTCTTTAGTGTGGCCAGACGCGCGAGATTCTCGAAGCTTGGATCGAAACCCAGCTGACTTATACGCCAGCCATAGATTCTTCTACACAGCCAAGAGGAAACAAACTTAAGCGAAGGGATTTTAAACGCATATATATCACTTTTTGTTTTTTTTACATATATCCGCTAAATAGGTACCGAGAGTTCAATTCATTCGAAGAGCCTTGCGAGTGACAACTGTTAAATCCTTCAACCCCGCGAGGTGGGGGGGAGTATATATATATATGAGTAGGGTTATTCTAATCAATTATACTAAGGATCCGTCAGTACCGAAAGTCTACAAAATTTTTTCAAAATTTCAACACTTGCTCCTTTTTTTCTGTTCCGTAACGCTCTGAATTAAGAAAGCTGTTCTGAAAATAAAAGAGCCCGTTTGCCAATGACATAACTGTTATTGTAAAGTTGACGCATTAATATCTTTTGGTAAATAAATAGAGTCTTTGAAATTGTTATACATGAAAATCTGGATCCTTGCAGTTGCGTGGTTTTTGCGATTTTTGAATTGGTTCATTTTCACCGGGCCCAAATCAAAGAATAGGACAGATATAGATATTTCATTTAAAGAATTCTAGATTCACCTATTTTAAGAATATATATTATTTTCAATGGTTTTGATGTTTCTGTGACAAGTTATTGAGATGCAAAAATCGAAGGATATTTAATATTTTCTAGATTTTTTTTTTCTTGGGTTTTCAAATCACTAATTAAAGATTAAAGAGACTTCTAGTCAAAGTGGATGTTTCGTTGACTATTTCAAGCCATTTATTAGAGTGGAGTAGATGAAGTGCTTTCAAACATATGATCAAGTAATAAGAACTACTTAAACTTTGAATTTTTTGAAAATTGCCCCTCCAGAGATTTTTGATCCATCATTTTCCTTTGGTCTCTATTTTAAAACAATTAGTTCTGGTTGATTCTAAAACATATAGGATGATGATAAGAAAAATAACCTTAAGAAGGCTTGTAATAAAAGGCAACAACAAAAAAGAAAAACAATTTCAAAACTGGAAAAACTCAAAAAGCTATATACTATTACGATGCAATTTTCAAGATTAACTTCTCTCATGGATACATAGAAATGATGGAATTTTGTAAATCTGACGATCTTCGAGATAGACCTTTGAAGACTTTTTCCTAATACCGTAAAAATTGCTCGTTTCTGGAATGGAGTAAGGAAGTTCTTTTCTTTTTTATTTAATGTCCTTTTGTGTAGTGTACAGGATTTTGTAATTTTTGATATATTATTGTCTATGTTTGTATTAATTAATTCATAGTGGGTTTCATATCTAAGTATTTTTCTAGATTTTTGTTCTGTGATATGTTATATTTAAAATGACTACTGAGCTTCCCTTGTCTGCTACTTTAATAATTATGTCAATGTTTTCTTAAATTTTTAAAGGCTTGTATATGTTTGGGTGAGAGGGTGTTGTGCGTATTTGCTTTTACTTATAAGTTAATATTTCAAAATGTAAAAATAGAAGATGTAGAGTATGTAATAAAATCATTGAAAGTAAATCCGATTTCTTTGAAAACCCGAAAACAACATTCATAATAAATAGAAATTCAAGCTGCACGTCAAAAAATGCAGTAATATTACGAATAAAAAAACTTATATCGGGTTGACTTCCACGAAATGGAAGGAGAGGTATTCAAACCACAAATTTACCTTCTCCCACGAACTATCGAAACAATTCTGGTGTTTGAAAAACAAAGGGTTAACCCCTGAGATTGAATGGTCTATTTTGAAAAAATCAAATACTCCAAATAGCTTTGACAGTAGATGCAATTTGTGCTTAGAAGAGAAAATACATATAATGACAAATAAATAGCCTGAAAAGTTATTAAATAAGAAAAGTGAATTAATAGCTAGATGTAGACATAGGACAAAATTTAAACTATAGACTATAAATTTTTAAAAACATAGAAATAAATAGTGAAACAAGACAAAAAACGTATCCAATATACACACATGGAAAAAATAGGTATCTAAATAAATAGTATCGAAATTAATATAAGCATTAATATTTCCCTTACAAAAATTCACTACATTGACATAGAACATAAAAGTTATTTATCGAACTTAACAAGAAAAGAAAATAAATAAAATAAAATAAATAAAAAAGTTAAATTACCGTAATTATAACTGACGGAAGAATTTTGAAAATAAAATAAATAGGTAAATAAAAAAAACGGAAACTCAATAAAACGTGGAGGTAACTCTTCAACTCTCTTCCCCCCTTCCCCTTCTCCCCGTGTCTGTTCTGTTTTATTTATCCATTAGATCTGAAGAAGTCCTGTTATATATTTCTTCGTGTTTTTGGTTCACACCAGAAACGAAAAACAGGATGGAAATAAATTTATAATCCTAAAATAACCGGTCTGTGGTTTTTTTCTTTAAAGAAATATATATATATATATATATATTCAAAATAAAAAGCCAACAATGGGTCACATTAAGATACGCTTACTCTACTATAAACCCAAATTGATTATAAAACTCTGTCCAAATGTCAGCGAACACGGCCAAACGTTTTTGAATCTCTTCTATAATATAATTTAAAAATTCTTAAAGAAAGCCCTAACAGTAGTTTAGAAGAAAAAGTAAAAGCCTACCCCCCCCCAAAAAAAAGTCATTTGTAAAAGCTCTATAATTCCTGAAGCCTCCTCGGTTCCCAATGGTAGTATAGAAGAAAGAGAAAAAAAACCCTAAAAAGCCTAGGAAAATGTCCCAATACCGCCGAAAAAAAAAAAAAAATCAAAAATTCAGTACCAGTGAAAGTCTGACAAAAGTACCCTAACCTTGGACTTTAACTAAGTTAAAACTTAAGAAAATCTAAATCAAAATTACCCCCACATTTTTTTCTTTTCTTTTACTACGTTGTACGTAAAGGTATTTGAATAAACCCATGGATGACCAAACTCAATACCTAAACAGGTCCTGGACGTGAGTTTGACGACTTTACGCTCAGGATCGCCAGTTCAATCGGGGAGCTACTGCTGCTCCTCTATAAGAGTAGCTTCTAGAGAAGAGAATAAAACAGCCATCGAAAGATAACCATGACCCACACTCAAACCACATACACAAACCGCATCGCTCTTCGCGCGGGTAAAAAAGGGGCGCGTCCTGCTGAGGTTGGAGCCCTGGCCTCAGTGGTCGAAAAATCAGCTACAGAGCTCAAACAATCAAAACTACTAAAATGCAAGCAAACACTACAAATAGCTATATTTAACGTAAGAACCTTAAATAGAATAGGACAACTACCAGAGCTAATCGCATCGGCCGAAGAACATAAGATTGACATAATATGCATACAAGAACACAGATATACGCACACCGAAGATATCAAATATCACGAAACTGGCAATGGCTGGTCGCTCGTCACTGTATCCGCATGGAAAAACTCTGTCAACGCCGCAGTAGGAGGGGTAGGATTACTTATAGGACCTAGAGCATTAAAAACGCTAAATAGCATTGAGAAAATACAACCTCGAATGATGGCAGCTACTTTTAACGGCAACCCCAGAGCAACAATCATCTCCTGCTACAGCCCTACCAATGTTAGGGAAGAAACTGAACTAGTCACCTTCTACGATGAGCTATCCTCATTAGTGCGTAGCATCCCGAAACACAACATGTTAGTCATTGGCAGAGACATGAATGCCCAAATCGGGAAAAACGGAAACAACAAATACAGCCTCCACAACACGTCAAATAGGAATGGGCAACATCTAACAGATTTCATGATTGAAAATAGATTAGCATGCCTCAATACAAACTACCAAAAAAGGGAGGGCAAACTATGGACATATACGTACGCAAACAATACTAAAGCTCAGATAGACTACGTCCTTATAAACAAGAAATGGAAAAATAGTGCAATGAATTGCGAGGCATACTCCTCTTTTGAGGGTGTGTCCACCGATCACCGAATAGTCACGGCGAAAATACCGTTAAGCCTACGAAAAAAACGCCAAACGAACAGCGACCACCAAACACTATTGAACAACAGAGATATAAGAGATAAATACGTATTAGAATTAAGAAACAGATTCGAAACACTACAAGAAAAGACGGAAAAAAGTACACCAAACGACGAATACGAAAATTTCGTCAATGCACACCTTGAGGCAGCAGCAAAATACATTCCAACAAAAATTAAAACTAAATATAGAGTCCAATGCGAAACTTTAGCGGTGAGAGAAAAACGTGCACTAGTGAAAACAGCCTCCAAAAACTATCGAAAAAACCCAACAAACACAAATGCCTTAAAACTAAAAACGGCACAATATCAATTAGCAGGCACATATATAAAGGAACAGACAGAATACATTCAAAATCAGATAGATAAGATTAGAGACTCGGTGGAAGATAGACAATCTAGAATTGCCTGGCAAACAATAAACGAAGTGAGCAGAAGAAAGAACACAGCCAAAGCAAAACTGAAAGCAGCAAACCAACAAGAAAGAATAAAACTGTGGAAACAGCACTTCGAAAACTTACTTGGAAACCCACCAAAAATAACGCCTGAACCAATCACCAGAATAATTAGCAAACAATTAGACATTAAACTTGGACCGTTCACACAAGAAGAACTCGACTCGGTTCTCAGAAAAATTAAAAATAGGAAAGCTGCCGGGCTGGACGAAATTCCCCCGGAAGTATGGAAGACCAGACAATTTGACGACATACTGCTCCGACACTGCAACGCAGTATACAATCAAAATCCGATAGATAGATGGATGAAGGGATGCATACTCCCCTTCCCTAAAAAGGGGGACCTCGGATTAGCCAAAAACTACCGAGGCATAACACTTACATCCATAGCAGCCAAAATCTACAATGCTCTACAACGAAACCGCATAGAACCCAAAATCGACAACATACTTAGAAAAAACCAAAATGGCTTCCGAAGAAATAGATCCACGACCTCACAAATATTAACCATCCGTAGAATCCTTGAAGGTGTACGGGCAAAAAACCTACAAGCGACATTAATATTTGTTGACTTTACCAAGGCTTTGATTCCATTCACAGAGGAAAGATGGAACAAATCCTACTAGCGTACGGCATACCTAAAGAAACCGTAGCGGCAATAACGATTCTCTATAGAAACACTAAAGTAAAAGTACGATCACCAGATGGAGACACAGAATACTTCGACATTGTAGCAGGAGTACTACAAGGGGACACGCTGGCTCCGTACCTCTTTATCATTTGTCTAGACTACGTACTTAGAACATCGATTGACAAAATCAGAGAGAATGGCTTCGAACTGACGAAGAAAAGAAGCAGAAGGTACTATTTACCAACCCCTCCGCTCGGGCAGGATATGACACAAGGTCAATTTTTAAGCGGAGTTTAACAGGTTTGAATTCAGAGTTTTCCTTCTCCTAGACTAGTTGCCTCAACAAGGCTGAAGAACCTAGTCCGTCCTACTATTTACCCATAGCTGGAGGGAGAATAAGGGGGTTCATACCTTTCCCAAGGGTATTTGCCCGAAAGTGAACATAATAGCGCGACTGGAGTACGAACTCGCGTACTACGATTCCGCAGTTCATCGCTTTAACCATTACACCACGAGGACACCCCCTCCACATTGATTAATATAGATGCTTTTTAACAGGATGGAAATAAATTTATTATCTTAATGTGACCCACTGTTGACTTTTTATATTAAAAGATTATTTGCTCCGTAGATTTTATTTGCATTGAGCTTTTCACCGGGATGATTTAACTTTTAATATTCTATATTCAAAGATTAAATTGTCCTACTTAGAATTGTTCTTAACTCCGGATTAACTTAGCTTATATATATATATATATATATATATATATATATATATATATATATATAAAAATGAATTTAGAACACACGTAAATGCAAAGATCACACACACACACACACACACACACACACACACACACACACACACACACACACACACACACACATATATATATTGAAAATAAATAAAAATGAATTTAGAACTCTTAAATGCCGAGATTATATATATATATATATATATATATATATATAAATTAATTTAGAAGGCGTAAATGCAGCGGTTTTATATATATATAATACATATATGCACACATAAACACACACACACACACACACACACATATATAAATAATTTCTCTATTTATGTGTTCTACGTTTCTTTTTATTAACACTTGATGCAAGTTGATTATTTTTAAAAATTCGAAATCATGACTGCTTAAATGTATTGAATTGAATAATATATCAAATCTTTTGTATCATCTCTGAAGTCGTTCGATATAATTTTCTATTATTCCTAAATACCTTTTCTATTGACACACACACACACACACACACACACACACACACACACACACACACACACATATATATATATATATATATATATATATATATATATATATTGTATTGGTTGGTTGGTTGGATTTTATGGCACATGTAGTTTATTTGACGCCAAATCGATTTTTATGCAAATAGTCGGTTCTATTTCAAACAATTCAGTTTAGCATGAGTACACAGTTTAAATGTCAGTACAGTTTAATTGTCAAAAACATTTTATTTCAAGCTATTCAGTTTAGTCAAACTGTTCTAATTCAAACAATTCAGTTGAGCATAAGTGTGCAGTTGTATTTAATCCATTAATAGGGCCCTATCAGGTGCTACCATAGGGGGTGTCCTCGTGGTGTACTAGGGGGTGTCCTCGTGGTGTACTGGTTAAAGCGATGGACTGCGGAATCGTAGTACGCGAGTTCGTACTCCAGTCGCTTTATTACGTTCACTTTCGGGCAAATACCCTTGGGAAAGGTATGAACCCCCTTATCTCCTTCCAGCTATGGGGAAATAGTAGGGCAGACTAGGTTCTTCAGCCTTGGTGAGGCAACTAGTCTGGGAGAAGGAAAACTCTGAATTAAAACCTGTTAAACTCCGCTTAAAATTTGACCTTGTGTCATATCCTGCCCGAGCGGATGGGTTGGTAAATAGGATCAGGTGCTACCATTCCGGGCTATAGTGGACCTGGGAGCGATGTCAGTAAAGGGGTACTTTACATTCCCCAAAGATCCAGCATTACTGGAACCTCACCATCAGATTGTTTATTGTCATACTTAGGACACTCATTAGGGAGGGTCTTACCCCTCTGCAGAGGTGTAGTCGGTGTATTCTACAGCCCCAGCCGACTGAGCATTACACAGAGTTAATGTCAAAACAGTTTTATTTCAGATAGTTCAGTTTAGCATAAGTACACAGTTAAGATGTCAAAACACTTCTACTTCGAGCAATTCAGTTTAGCATAAGTACGTAGATTAAATGTCAAAACAGTTCTATTCCAAACAATTCAGTTTAACATAAATGCGCAGTTTAAATGCAAAAAACAGTAAATTCAAACCACGTTTTAGTTCTATTTAATCCATAGATAGGACCCTTATCAGGTGCTTCCACTCCGGGCCTGAGTGGACCTTGGAGCGATGGTAATAAAGGGTACTCCGCATTCCGAAAGCTTCAGCATTACTGGAACCTCACCATCAGATTGTTTAGTGTCATATCCAGGATACTCATAGTGGGGGGGGGTCTTACCCCCTTTGCAGAGAATTATTCGGTGTATTCTACGGCCCCAGCCGACAGGGTAATTGTATAAAAAGTAATTTTGTAACGAACAAATTCTTGCTTTACACTGAAATGTTTTTTCATGGTGGTATTGGTAACTATGGAAACTGGAAAGGAACTTTTGCGTGTTGGTTACTGATTCAATTCTTATCTGAGATTGGTCGCTAGAGTTCACGTGGTAGATAGCATGAATCTTTTTAAACGCTTTATATTATCTTAAGATTCTTTACTTTCTTCCAAAACGTCCTAAATTTCATCTTTTTCTTCGTAATTCAAAAGTTCACCCTTTTTTTAAAAACTGATATTCAACTTTTTTCTCAAAATATACGAAACTTTTGTTTTTTTGCCGTAAAATGTTGTTATATTTTAAAAAGTGCTAAAACTAAGTTTTTTTCTTAAACATACACTGAATTTAGATTTGTTTTCAAATTATAATGAATTTAACTTTCACAATGAAAATATCCTAAAATGTTGTTGCTATTTTGAAAATATAAATTTTTTTCCCACATGAAATTTAATATTTTGTTTTTCTCCTTTAAACATAGTACATTTTAGATTGTTCTCAAAATGATCTAAATCATGTTTATTTTTTCTCACATTTATACTAAATTTATCGCTATCCTTAATACTGGCGAGTACTTTTCGTTCTTCTTTTCTTTTGATTTATCGTCTATTGAAAGTGAAAGTGAAAGCCATTGTTCATAATAATTAGTTTTCTCATTCTCTGGTTCCTTGGTATTTATTCAGCTGAACAATTTCTACCACAAAGTTTACTTTCCAGTAGTTTGCTGTTATTCTGATTGGCTGATTCTAACGGAATGTCAACTCATCTAGGTTTATCTTATGCCTAATTGTTAGGGAACAGCTTTTATAGTACATTCATATCTAAATTATTTGAGCAGTTGCTTCTTAAAAGGATTTTTTTTCTGTTTTTTGTTGTTGTTAGGATCCTATTTATAGCTGAAATAGATCTGTTTTAAAAGTATTCGTAATCGATAGGACACAGTGCAAAATGACTTCTGAGAAACAACTGCACAAAAAATGTAAATATGAACGTAAAATGTATGTTGTTCCCTAATCTCTAGGCATAAAAATACTAAAGGAGTTGACATGTTAAAATCAATCAATCAATCAATCATATAAAATTATAATTTACTGAAAAACGTCATGATCTATCTATCTATCTATCTATCTATCTATCTATCTATCTATCTATCTATCTATCTATCTATCTACTATAACATTTCATTATATATATATATATATATATATATATATATATATATATATATATATATATATATATCTTCACAACATATATTTACAGGAATACATATGAAAACTTATTTCTTTGGAGTCTAAAATATAAAGCGCAAGAATCGTTAAAAATCGTCACTGCAAATCAATAATTAATGAAAAGTATTATGTAGTTTAATTTTAATTCTTAAGTCTATTTTTTCGAATTTATTTGCCACTAGAACAAACACACGTACACTAAAGAAGAAATTGCCATTTATAAATTTACCCGCCAAAATAATTTCAGTCGTTAGTTTTATTGATGACCTATATATTTTAGTCAAAGTAAAATAAATGAAATCAGCGAAAGCAATATTTGCTTATACTTAATAACACTAAAAGATTTTTAAAAAAGTTTTAAACACTGTCAAAACACAACTTTATGTCCTTGGTTTTAAATGGAATGTTTACATTTTTTTTAACCAACCTCTCTAATGTATACATTAAAATATAACATATTTCAAGTCTGTTTTCTGCTTCTACTTTCAAACATCTGTTCTATCTTACTTTTTGTTTTATGTAGAAAATAAATCTTTTCGCGAATAAATGGCACCAAAATCCGGCGAGAAATCGAGCTAAAGGAAATCATATCAACTAAGATATTGATCTTTATCAAAAAAAAAAAAAAAAAAAAGAAAAGAAAAATTAAAGTTTCACAGTGTCATGAAGTTAACCAGAGTTGTCTCCCCCTGCATCAGCCACTTAAATTTAAAAAAAAATCCCAACCCAAACTGAGCGCAGTTTGTTTGAAATATAACAATGGACAAATATTTGAAACTTGAAAGTCTAGATCTCTGACAATCTGACTGCTGTTGAATACGCCAACTGCACCACTGCAAAGAGGTAATCCTTCCCCACAACGGGGGCCCTGAATACGACACTAAACTGCATTTGGTAGCGATGCTCAAGTCTTGGAACTTCGGGAAATGTGGGTTACCCCTTCATTACTCCCATGTCCACTTAGAGCCGGATTGGAAGTACCTGTTAGCATGATTTACTCGGGATTATTATAAGTTATTTGACATCATACAGATGTGTGTACATTGTTCGTATTTATAAGAGGTTTGTGGTTCTTACTAGCTCACTTTGTTAATGGAGGACCAAATGTTGCAGTATTCTTAGATAATGCTCAATATCAATGATAGAGCATTTACATATATATATATATATATATATATATTACATGGCAGTGTCTGTACCATTTATGAATTGTAAGCGAATAATTTGAGGATAAATTTATTTCCACATGAATTGTTATATATATGTGTGTATATATATATAAGTAAAGTTGGCGACCATAGTCGAGGGTAACCCGAAGGCTCCCTTTTCGATAGCTACAACACCAAGGTGTAGGGGAGGGCGCTACTCCTTCCCTGGATTGCTCTACTTTAAACCGGACATTGGCCTAGCGGTTAGAGTGTTCGCCAATGGCCTGGGAGACCTGGGTTCAATCCCTGGTCGAGTCATACCAAAGACTCAAAAAATGGTACTTGATGCCTCCTTGCTTAACACTCAGCATTATAAGGTACGGATCAAGGGTAAAGTAGAGCAATCCAGGGAAGGAGTAGCGCCCTCCCCTACACCTTTGTGTAGTAGCTATCGAAAAGGGAGCCTTCGGGTTACCCTGGACTATGGTCGCCAACTTTACTTAAATATATATCTAAAAACAAGATTTAGCATGAAATAACCCGAAAGAGCTGATATGCCATAAAAACCACCCAACCAACCAACCAATCAACCAACCAACCAACTAATTTGGATTTCAACGCATTTGACTCAGACACTAATGATATGTGATTTCATTAGAAAAGATTATTCAACCACTTTTTCGCAGCTCGAGAGACTTCCTCTTTCACAGGAATATCCGCGACAGAAAAGCTCACAGTTATTCCATTATATCTCCACTCGGGTTTATACGAATATTTCGTTTTGTGAGGATTTTGAAACTTTTCAAAATAACGAAAGAAAATTCTAGGAAAAAAGTTAGTGGAGAATGCACAAGGACAAATCGACGACCGGATTCGAAAGAAACAAGACAATTCTGGAGTAAAATATGGACACGGAAATATCATTACAGAACTTCTGAATGGATAAATGACATGAAAAAAGAATTAAAAGAACTTGAAGACAACTTCGAGGCGAACATACTCATGGAATCACCAAGAGCAACACTCAAGAAAATACCAAATTAGTAAACACCAGGCCATGGTGGCATACATGGATTCTGATTTTGAAAGATTCAAGTACATCCACGACGGACTGACCCTGAAATTGAGTAAATGCCTTCAAGAAGAAAGTATACCCGAATGGATGACGAAAGGGAAAACTACCCGTATTCAGAAAACTCCCCTAAAAAGGACCAAACACAGCAACTATAGGCCAATAATGTGTCTATCCATGAGGTAGAAAATCCTGACCTCACAGTTAAGAGAAGAAATCTATTACTCGCTGGTATGCAGCAGACTTATTTCCGGAAGAACAAAATGATGCCACAGAAGAACCAGAAGAACAAATAACTAACTATATATATAGACCAACATATCCTCAAAGAAACCAAAGCAAAGCGAAAAAAATGTGGCCATGGCATGGATTGACTGAAAAAAGTCTTATGACATAGTCCCGCAAACTTGGATAATAGACTGTCTGAAAATGGACGAAAAATATCCGACAAAATCACAAACTTTGTCTTGAATGCCATGGGAAAATGGAAGATGGAATTGACAGTAGAAAACAAACTAGCAGAGCTAAACATTTAAAGTGCATCTTCCTGTGAGGCTTTCTTTCGCCACTGCTATTAGTTATAAAAATGATGCCACTTAATTACATATTTAGGAAATGTATAGGGGGCAACAAATTTATAAAATTACAATAAGTGATTACCCACCTAATGTTCACGGATGATATGAAGGTATATAAAAGTAATGAAAAAGAGCTGGTGAACCTGATACAAACAATAAAAATATACAGCCAGTATATAGGAATGGAATTTGGTATTGAAAAAGGTGCCATACTCATAATGAAAAGTAGAAAAAGTGAAACGACAGAAGGAATAGAACTTCAAAATCAGGAAAGAATTAAAAGATTTGGAAAGAAGGAAAATTCCAAGTACTTAGGAATACTAAAAGTAGACGTCATCAAACAAGAAGAGATGAAAGAATCAGAAATGAGTATCACAGAAGAATAAGAAAGCACTCGAAATAAAGCTTTGTAGCAGAAATTTTATCAAAGGAATAAACACCAGGGTAATCCACCTTGTAAGATATTCGGGACCTTTCTTAAAATGGACCAAGAAGAAACTCAGACAAATTGACCAAAGGACAAGTAAGTTGATTATGCACAAGGCTTTTAGATCCGAGTGATGACATAGGCAGAGTTTATGTGTCAAGAAAAGGAAGACAAGGACTTGCCAGCATTGAGGATTCCAAAGATGCATCGATACAAGGACTCGAAGATTCCGTTAAAAAGAAGAAAAAAAGGATAATTAAAGCAGCCAATAACGCCATTTTTGTAAGTAAAGGCAGAAGAACAATAAACATAGGAAGAAAAACAAGTGAATGAATATTTCAAGCGACAACCGGACGAGATTGCAGACAAGAAGACGTTGACATGGCAACGAAAGGGAAATATCCTGAGAGAAACCTCTTTAAATAGCTGCACAAACAACGCCATAAAAATCAATTATTTCAAATCGATAATCGGTAATACTCAATAGTATGTCGATTATGTGAGAGATAGAGAGAGAGAGTTTATTGTGTATTTTCCCCTTTCGGTGGATTACGGAGTAAAATAAAAAAAAAACACGAAAAAACAGACACATACTTAGATCTTGCCAGCGAATTGAAAAAAAAGCTGTGGAACCCGAGGTTGACAGTGATACCAATTGTAAATAGCACGTTTGGAACAACCCCCAAATGTTTGGAAAGGAGACTGGAGGAATTTGAAAGAAGAGGAAGAAGTGAGGCCATCCAAACTACAACGTCGTTAGGATCTTTTAGAATACTGAAAAGAGTCCTGGAGATCTGAGGAGACTTGCTGTCAATTAGACACGAGTGAAAGCCCACCAGCTAAATCTGGAGTGAAAAACTTGCGAGGAGCATCATCATCATCATCATCATCATGTCGCTCCGCCAGCACGGATATCCCTGACCCTCTCTCGCCACTTCTCCCTATCATTCATCGCCTCCGGCGGGTCTTCAGGGTTACATCCTGTGTCCTCACATAGTTGCTGTATGTAAGTTCGTGCTGGTCGTCCTGCTTTTGCACATCCATATGTGGGGGTCCACAGGAGTACATCGCTTATGAGCTCGTCCTTGCTTCTCCAGCAGTGTCTCGCGTGTCTGGTTCGTCTAACCTGTATAGTTTTCGTGATGGGGGGCAAGTGTCCGTATAGTTGGTGTCTCGTGGGGTGTTGTCGCCAGGACTTGTTCAGTACTGCTAATAATATCAAACTGTTTGCCAAAAAGGAAAAAGAATTGGAAACCCTAATATAGGCAGTGAAAATATAGAGTCAGGATATAGGGATGATTTTCGTCATAGAAAAATGTATCATGCTACTAATGAGAAGAAGAAAAAGATAAATAACGGAAGGAATAGAACAAAGAAAAAATCAGAACGCTCGGAGAAAAGGAAACTTACAAGTACTTGGGAATATTGGAAAGCGGACACCATCAAACGGGGATAGATGAAGGAAAAATTTTTAGAAAAGAGTATCTCAGGGGCAACGAGAAAACTATTAGAAACCAAACTATATTGCAGAAATCTCATCAAACCGATAAATACCAGGTCTGTCCTCCTTGTAAGATATTCGGGTGCATTCCTGAAGTGGACGAGGGAAGAACTTCAACAACTCGACCAGAGAACAAGAAAACTCATGACCATGCATAAGGTCTTACATCCTAGAGATGGCATAGACTGTATGTGCCAAGAAATGGAGGAGGAAGAGAACTCGCTCTCATTGAAGGTAGCGTCGATACGTAGGTTAGACGTCTTGAAGACCACATAAAAAAGAGAAGGGATAGATACAGTGACGAAAAATAACAGACAACATAAGGATCACAGAACAACAATGATGTTGTATAGTGGTTCGTATCACGTGACTTCCGGTATCGCGGAGGTGTTAAAGACGTCGCGTTTCTTAAGCACGTGGGTACTGAAAGATCTCGGTCAGTAGTAAGACCAACTTCGGACGTAACACCAACAGCGCGAGACTTATAATATTTGTTGGACTGTACCACTTCAGTTAATAAACAATTAACTCTATTTCACTGTGTATCTCTTCCTTACCACGATACAACAAATAACTAGAAAAAAAAACAACAACAACAACAAAAAAACCCAACAAAGAATGGAAACAGAAACAACTATATAGGTTTTTCAAGTGACAAGCAAGCAAAATCTCACATGAACTAAAAGAGGGAAACCTTAAGAGAGAAACTCAATCTCTTCTAATAGCAACACAAAACAACTGAATCTATTCTGATAGCAGCATAAAACATAGCCATAAGAACCAATTATGTTAAAGCAAAAATAGACGTGACATAAAAAAATAGCAAATGTAGGTAATGTGGTGATAAAGACGAAAAGATCATTTGTATAGTAAGCGAATGTTGCAAACTTGCACAAAAAGGGTATAAGACTAGACTCGACTGGGTGGGGAAGGTGATACACAGGGAATTGTACAAGAAGTTTAAATTTAACCATACAAACAAATGGTATAATGCACAATCCAGAATCTGTCCTGGAGACACGCAT
The DNA here is from genome assembly GCA_963585895.1 of Sepioteuthis lessoniana. NCBI lineage: Eukaryota > Metazoa > Mollusca > Cephalopoda > Myopsida > Loliginidae > Sepioteuthis > Sepioteuthis lessoniana. Next base: position 29,559,398 of record OY757906.1, read on the forward strand.
ATTTCTCCGGGATTTTGAGATAAAAACAGATTGCCTAATATCGGCGAGACGAAAAAAAAAAAAAAAAAAAACGAAAAAAAAAAAAAAAGAAAAAATGAGAACCTGCCTAATATTGGACTTTGCGTCCCGGCAGACCACCGAATAAAATTAAAAGAAAGTGAACAAAGAGATAAATATTAAGACCTTGCTAGAGAACAGAAAAAAACATTGGAATATGAAGGCGACAGTGATACCAAGTGGTGCGCTTCCCAAAGATTATTTAAGGGACTGGAAGACTTGAGATAAGAGGTCAAGTGGAGACCATCCAAACTACAACATTATTAATATTGGACAGAATACTAAGAGTCCTGGAGACTTGGGGAGAGTTGCTTTCTCTCAAACTCTTGTGGAAAACCATCGGCTAACGCTGGTGTGAAAATCTCTCAAAGTGAAAATTGATAATAAGCAACATAATAGCAAGTGTAGATAATGTGGAGATGGAAATGAAACAGTTAATCACTTGATAAACAAATGCAGCAAACTGGCGCAAAAGGAGTACAAGACTAAACACGACTGGGTGGTAAAGGTAATCTATCGGGAACTGTGCAAGAGATTGGCTCATTGGCCTAGTGGGTTGAGAGTTCGCCAATGCTCCGGGATACCTGGGTTCAATCCCAGGTTGCGTTATACTAAAGACTTTAAAAATGGTACTTGATGCCTCCTTGCTAAACACTTAGCAATATCAGGTACGTATCAAGGGTAAAGTGGAGCGATCCAAGGAAGGAGTAGTGCCCTCCCATACAACTCGGTGTAGTAGCTATCGAAAAGGGAGCCTTCTGGTCGCCCTCTATTACGGTCGCCAACTTAACTTTTTTAGTTTTATATGTACAAATCAGAATCCTTCCTAGAAAATAAGACCTATAAATTTCCCAGAGATTTCAAGATATAGGCAAATCCTCCAATTCTGGCAAAAAGGGAACGAAGGCATGAACTAGGGATAATTAATAGGAAGAAAAAACTGGTCATCTAGTGGATTTGCATGTTTCAGTGTATCACTGTGTGAAAATAAAAGAAAGCATAAAGAAAGACAAATAGATGGATTTTGTTTGAGCACTGGACCTCCCTTCCCCAGTAAATTGTGATATTTGGATCTTGCTTGAGAGCTGAAAACACTGGGGAATATGAGGGTGACGGTGATAATAATTTTAGTTGACTCACTTGGAACAGTCCTAAAATATTTGGAAAGAAGACTGAAGGAATTGTAAATCAGAGGAAAAATAGAGCCCATACAGACCACAACATTAAGATCGGCTTGAATTCTGAGAAGAGTCTGGGAGACCCGAGGAGACTTGCTGTCACTAAAACTCCAGTGAAAGACCACCAGTTAAAGCTGACTTGAAAAACTCGCAAAAAGTAAAAGTAATTATATATGTCTGCAGGCAACGAAGGTGATTTCTTCTAATCATTTTGTATAAAATCTCCGTTTAATCTTAGATTAAAAGAAAGCATATTCAAAAGAACCTAATTTAAAAATGGAGACTTCAAGATAAGATTCTAAGTAGAATAAAATAAACAATCGACACTAATACCACCCCCTTGTCTCCAAAAACGAAAAGAAAGAAAGAAAGAAAGAAAGGGGAATATCTGAGTAATGTAAGTCAGTCATAATACAAAATAATCATACAGCTATTTTATTTTGACTTTTTGAAACAAGCCGCTGTCTTTAAGTTAAGAAAGTGTGATTTCTTTTAATATCCTTTTAAGTTTTTGTTTAATAGTATATCAACTTTCGTGGGTTATCTAATGCTAAAGACATCCCTGTAGAAGAATAGTAGTGCTACAATTTAACCTGTAGTGAGGGGAGGGAAATAAGGGAGTTCACACCTTTCTAAATGGTATTAGTCCGAAAATAAACGTAATTGCGCGACTCGCTTTCTATGATGTCGCAATTCCACACGTTAGCAACTAAGTTACTACACCTCTTGATTTTGCTTGTATCTTTTCTTTAAAATCATAGTTGCTTGGTCCGCAAGTGTTTTTAATCCTATACTCGTTCACCAGGAGAAATAAGAGAGGGAAAAAATCTATGTACGTATCAGTGTAAATGTTAAGTTGAAATCAGGATTTGATCTTGTTTAGCCGAAACTAAGACCGGCCCATTGGCCCGGGAGACCGGGGTTCATACCAAAGACTCAAAAATGGTACTTGATGCCTACTTGCTTAACACTCAGCATTATAAGGTATGGATCAAGGGTAAAGTGGAGCAATCCAGGGAAAGGAGTAGTGCCCTTCCCAACACCTTGGTGTAGTCGCTATCGAAAAGGGAACCTTCAGGCCACCCTCGACAAAGGTCGCCAACTTTACTTACTTTCCGTGATGATAACCGTTACTCCAAGAACGCCTCCGTACATGCAAAATAGGATATTCTAAAACAATGAAAGTAGATTCAATGAACAAGTAAACGAGAAAAGCATTAGGAAAGCTAAGCAACCGAAACGAAACAGTATTGGAGTAGACTATGTTAACAGAGACCAGAACATAAGAAAAAAGCGAATGGTTGATCAACATCAAGAACGAATCACAAGAGATCGGAGAAGGACAAGAAGCAGAGAATTGAATTCCTATGAGGAGTGGTTAAGAAAATTACAAATTAGAAATCACGAGGCCATGATGAAATCAATGTCTTCTGGTTGAAACAATGCACATCTATTCACAACAGTTTAAATTAACAGCTGCGCAAAAATTCCAGAATAGACGACAAAAATATTGCATTGTTGAGTCTCGACGAAAATTGGCTGACATAAAGAGAGGAAAAAAGATGACAAAGAGTTCACTGAAAAGTCAGACACGTACTCCATGAGATATACAACACACTTAACTAAGTGACAAAACTAATAAAAAGAGTAAAAGATTACAGTTACTGGGAGAGATTAGAAAAATTTGGACGAACTACTCGACCAGAAAGAAGAATAAGAAGTGGTCTAACTGAAACTTTTAAATAATTAATGGAATTTTGAATTACAGTAGACATTGTTTCAGTATTTCTGCTTGAACAGACAATTTATCTAGACAGATTTCAAAATCTAAGTCTACTCACTAAGTGGATTTGTTGCAAGTAGAGTAATATATATATATTGGAACAAATTGCCTAATGAGTTAAAAAAAAACAAGAATGAAAAAAATTTATGAATAAATTGGATGATTTAAAAAAAAAATGATAAAAAGAATTTAAGAGGGTATTTTTAGGAAATAGTGAAAAAATTACTTTATGAAATTTGATCTCTATATTATGGATATTGTATTAATAGTATATATATTCTGCGCAAAGATTCTGTTTTTTATTCCTTTTTTATTTTTTAGAAGTTGACGTCTCCAAAGTTTTCGTACAGAGCTGATGAATGTAACTTTTTATTGTCGGCCAACTCTGGTGTGTCCATCGGTAGTTGTTCATAGGAGAACGTCATTTATGCGCAGGATGTCTTCCTCGTCTTACTTGGATACGTGTGATGAGAGGTAAGTGGTTGCACAGGATTTGTTCACATTAGCATGCAATATCCTTGTTTAGTTCTCATCTAGCTTTTCCATCGGGCGTTTCGTTAAAGTGTATGTGATGATAATAGAAAAACAATTTGGTCGGGTTTTATGGCATATCAACTGTTGCTGGTTTTTTTTAATGGGAAATCCTGTTTTTACATACATATTAAATGTAAATTAAATTTGTAAACGCATTTTGTAGATTCATTTTTAAACGAGGCTGAGATCATTCTTTTGTAAACAGTTTAATGTTTTCAAGTATTTCTATCTAACACAAATATTTCTATTTTCTATTAAGCATTTCTTTGCACACTGTGATGTAGTTACAAGTATTGCTACGTAACAGTAACAATGTAACATCAGTCATTTATTTGCACACAGTGAAGTGGTTACAAGTATTGCTACGTAACAGTAACAATGTAACATCAGTCATTTGTTTGCACACAGTGAAGTGGTTACAAGTATTGCTACGTAACCGTAACAATGTAACATCAGTCATTTGTTTGCACACAGTGAAGTGGTTACAAGTATTGCTACGTAACCGTAACAATGTAACATCAGTCATTTGTTTGCACACAGTGAAGTGGTTACAAGTATTGCTACGTAACCGTAACAATGTAACATCAGTCATTTGTTTGCACACAGTGAAGTGGTTACAAGTATTGCTACGTAACCGTAACAATGTAACATCAGTCATTTGTTTGCACACAGTGAAGTGGTTACAAGTATTGCTACGTAACAGTAACAATGTAACATCAGTCATTTGTTTGCACACAGTGAAGTGGTTACAAGTATTGCTACGTAACAGTAACAATGTAACATCAGTCATTTGTTTTAATGGATATACATATATGATTTGTAAGTGAATAGTTTGTAGGTAATTTCATTTTTAAATGAGTTAGAACTAATTCATTTACACACTAGTATTGCTATTATTTCTACTGAGTTAAATGGTTTCAGTTATTGCCATCCAACACGAATAACCCTTTTCATCATAAATCCTTTTATTGCTGAAAGTGAAGTGGTTCCAAGTATAGCTATGTATCTCTAACAATTCAATTAGACAGTCATTTGTTTGCACACAGTTAAATGGTTTCAAATATTGCTATCTAACATGAATAACATTATAAATCTGTTTAAAAAATATTCATATCTGATGAGACCGTGTACTAAAAAAATCTTTCAAGAAACAATTACACAAAAGAAGTAAATATGGACGTACACTGAACGCGATTCTCTAACATCTTGGTATAAAATAACTCTAGTCGGATTGAGATGCCGTTAAAATCAGTCAAAGATTTAAAAAATTGAGAACTCGTATATTTATTCGCTTAAAATATTATCTGTATCATTTATATGGTTTGATTCAGTTGAATTCAAGGTGAATTCACTTTTAAGTGGGGCATTTGGAAAGAAACTGGGAAGCTCTTTTCGGCCTGAATTGGTCGGGTTTTACAGCAAATTAACCATTGTTTGTTATTCAATGCCAAATCCCCTTTTATGCATATATATATATATATATATATATATATATATATATATATATATACATTCTTTAAAGAAAAAACCAAAGACCGGTTTTTTTTTAATTATAAATTTATTTCCATCCTGTTTTTCGTTTCTGGTGTGAACCAAAATCACGAAAAAATATATAACAGGACTTCTTCAGATCTAATGGATAAATAAAACAGAATAGACACAGGGGGGTGGTGGGAAGGGGGAGGGAGAGAGTTGAAGAGTTACCTCCTCGTTTTATTGAGTTTCCGTTTTTTTATTAACCTATTTATTTTATTTTCAAAATTCTTCCGTCAGTTATAATTACGGTAATTTAACTTTTTTATTTATTTTCTTTTATTTATTTTCTTTTCTTGTTAAGTTCGATAAATAACTTTTATGTGCTATGTCAAAGTAATGAATTTTTGTAAGGGAAATATTAATGCTTATATTAATTTCGATACTATTTATTTAGCCACCTATCTTTTCTATGTGTGTAAATTTAAATGTTCAGCTCTTGAATGATTTTCTTGTCCTGAAGGAATTACTCCCAACTCTGGTTTAACTGGACCGAATAATACCTATATATATATATGATTTGTAAACACATTTTTAAACGAGCCTGAGCTCATTTTTTTTGCACACAGTTAATTTTTTTCAAGTATTTCTATCTAACACAAATAGTTTATAGCGTAATTTCATTTTTAAAGAGTTAGAACTTATTTGTTTCCACACAAGTTTTGCTATTGTTTCTACACAGTTTCATTCATTGCTATCGAACACTAATAATTCTATTTAGTATTAATATTTATTGTGCATAGTGAAGTGGTTACAAGTATTGCTATTTAACACTAATTATTCTATTCAACATAACTCATTTATTTGCCCACAGGTAAAAGGTTCCAAGTATTGCTCTGTATCATTAACAATTCAATTAAACATTAGTAATTTGTTTACCTCCAGTAAAATGATCAAACCGTTCTATTCCTAACAATTCAATTCAGCATAAGTCCTTTGTTTATATTCAGTTTAAATGTCAAACAGTTCTATTTGACTCATTGATAGGACTCTGTCGGGTGCAACCACTCCAGCCAGAGTGGACCAGGGAGCGATGGAAATGAAGGGTTACTCCGCATTGCCCAAAGGTTCAGCATTACTGGAGAGTCACCCTCGTTGGGGGGGGTGTTCTTATTCCTCTGCTGAGATGCAGTCGATGTATTCTACAGTCCCAGCACACTGGGCTTACAGAAAAGTGAGAAAGAAATAATTCAGAAGGACTAAGAAATAACTGGGAACTAGACTCCGTCTTATTAATCTAATCGGAGAAATAAATACATGAGTAGTCTCCTTTGTAAGATACTCCGAACTCTTCTTGAACTAGACAAGAGTGGAACTGAGAATTATGAGCCACATTTCAAGAAAATATGACGACGCTCAAAGCTTTAAACTCCGAGAAATGAGGATAACAAACTATATATTTACAGAAAGGTAGGAGGATTAGTTGTATGGTTGTCTGGGTTTTATGGCATATCAACCTTTGTTGTTTATTTAATGTCAAATCCGTTTTTATACAAATAGACAGTTCTATTTCAAACAATTCATTTTAGCATAAGTACACAATTTCATTGTTAAAAACATTTCTATTTCAAGCTATTCAGTTCAGTCAAACAGTTCTAATTTAAACAATTCAGTTTTGTATAAGTATAGATTTTGTTTATACACAGTTAAATGTCAAAACTCTTCTATTTCAAACAATTCAGTTTAGCATAAGTACGCAGTTTAAATATCAAAACAGTTCTATTTCAAGTAATTCAGTTTTGCATAAGCACACAGTTTAGTTCTATTTGATCCATAGATAGGACCCAATCAGGTGCTACTACTCCGAGCCAGAATGGAGCTGGGAGCGATGGCAATGAAGTGGTACTCCACATTTCCCAAAGCTTCAGCATCACTGGAACCTCACCATCGGATTGTTTAGTGTCATATCCAGGACACTCGTTAGGGGGGGGGTCTTACCCCTCTGCAAAGGTAGAGTCGGTGTATTCTGCAGGCCCAGCCAACTTGGCAAAAAAGTAGGAGGAAGATGATTCGCTATTGTTGAGGATTGTGTAAATACGGCAATCGAGAGAATCAAGGAAAACGCATGCACGCACGCTCATATATATAAAGAGCCAAAATATATTAATAACAGCAGCCAATAACGGCGATAACAACCAAAAATAACTTATGGATAAACAGGAAAAGAAGCATTAAGGAATTGAGGAAACAAAAATGGAAAGAAAAATAACTATGTGGCTACTTTAGAAGACAAACAAAGGAATTTGCGCACAAGATTAACTGGATATCGGTATGTTGAGGAAACATAAAGGAAGAAACTGAATCACTATTAATTTCAGCCCAGAACAATGTTATTAGGGCCAATTATGTAAAAGCTATGATAAGTAAGACTTAAGAGAATAGGTAATATAGACTACGTAGAGAGAGAGAGAGAGAGAGAGAGAGAGAGAGAGAGAGAGAGAGAGAGAGAGAGATGAATCAATCAACGACATATTAAGCGAATTGACACATAAGGGTTACAAGAGTAGGTACAACTGAATGGGAAAAACGGTCCACTGGGAATTGTGCAAAAGACTAAACTTTGACCAAACAGATAATGGATAATTCAAGCGACCAGAAAATGAAACAGAAAAGTCATTGATATTTTGAGAAAAAAATTGGATCACCCTATCCTGCCCTAAAGAGCAAACCTCGTTTTAGTAAATGAAACGAAAAGAATTTCTTACCTAGTAGACTTCACCGTTCGAGTGGATCACAGGTTAAAAGGAAAGGAAAGTGGAAAACTGGACAAAGACAAGGAACTTTCAAGAAAATTGGAAAAGCTATCGAATATGAAGTTAACAGTGATACTAATCGAAGTCTTGGAACATTTTTGAAGAACCAATAAATGAGACTGGTGGAACTAGAAATCTGAATAAGGCTTGAGACTGTTCCAATCATTGGTCTACGAGGTTCGGTTAGAATACTGAAAGGAGTCCTGGTGATCTCAGAAAACTTGCTGTCATTCAGACTTTGATGAAAGCCACCAGTTACGACTGATGCGAAAACCTCGTAAGAAGTTAAATGATAAACGCTCAAAGATAACACACACACACACACACAACCCTGTCAGTTGGGGCGGGTGTAGAATACACCAACTGCATCTCTGCATAGGGTTAAGACTCCCCCAACAAGTGTCCTAGATATGACACTAAACAATCTGATGGTGGGGCTCCAGTAATGTTTTGGGGAATGTTGAGTACCCCTTCATTGCCATTACTCCAAGGTCCACTCTGACTCGGAGTGGTAGCACCTGATAGAGTCCTATCTATGGGTCAAATAGAACTGTTTGACATCTAAACTGACTCTAAACAAATGATTTGCTAAATTAAATTGTTAGAAACAGAACTGATTGATCATTTAACCGAGTATAAACAAGTGATCTATATTCAATTTAATTGTTAATGATACATAGCCATATTTGGAACCATTTAACTTTGTTGACATGCTAAATTGTTTGAAATAGAACTGTTTTTGCATTTAGTTAAATTGTGTGCAGATAAATGATTGATATTTAATTGAATTGTTAGTGTTAAATAGCAATACTTGAAAACATTTAACTTTATTTGTTCTCCGTCTCACCACCGGACAAGTACGGCACAAGGCATTTTTAAAGTGGGTCCGGACGCAGGGCCGCAGCTCACACGCTTCCGGCAAAATCCAAAAATACCTTAGGCCCCGTCGGCGTTCCCTCAGTGGGGGCGCCTCAGACGCCAGGAGCAAACAAACTGTGATCAAACAAATGATTAATAGTAAAAAGAAATATTTGTATTAAATAGAAATAAGTGAAACCATTTAACTGTGTGAAAAAAAAATGAGTTCAGGCTCATTTAAAAATGTTATCAACAAAATGTGTTTAGAAATCATATATTTAATATATTTGTATAAAAATGATTTGACATTAAATGACCTACAATGGTTGATATGCAGTAAAATCAAACCAAGCCAAACACCCAAATTGATCTGTTTAAAAATTATTCGTATTCGATAGGATCGTTTGAAAAAAAAAGACCAACAAAAAACAAACGAGCAGAAACAAACTCTTGCGAAACAACTCCACACAAAATGTAAATATGAACGTACAATGAACGTGATTCTCTAACTTTGAGGCATAAAATAACCCTAGACGGGTTGGAATGCCGTTAAAATCAATCAATCAATTTTCTGATCGTATATGATATGCTACTCAATAAAACGTGCATCTTTATTTGAAAAAGGCCCGATTTATAACATTAGTGAACAGAATGCGATGTAAAAAGTAGAACTGAAGTAGGTGTATCTAATAAGAAATCGAAACTGACAGCATGGATTCCTTATCAGCCATCGCACTTAGTAAGTCATCTAGACGTCACCTTGTGTTCGCACAGAGCTGATGAAAGTTTTAGTTGGTCGGCTAACATTGGCATGTTGGAGTCCATTAGAAAACGTTGATTATAAGCTTGTCCTTACTTCCACAGCAGTGCTTAGGATATCTTGCTCGCCTTTTTTTGTTGGTTTGCAAAAGGGAGGTAAATAGCCGTACAGCAACGCTTTTGTAGGGTGCTGCCTCCAAGATTTGTTTATGTATATGTTTACATCATTTTCAATATATCATTTACTGAAAACAAAGTCAACATAGTCAGAAATATATTATACAATGGTAGATTATTTCAAACTATGTTCGACATTAAAAAAAATTGTGTTTGAATGTATATTAAAATGACAATATTATTTCAGACACAAGTAAAAAAAGAAAAAGTATAAAAAGCTAACTTATATTTAAAAATTCTCATAAAAACAGAAAAAGAAAATTATCTTTTATTTAAAAAAATGTTTTTAGTAAAAATAAATTGTTTAACTTGTTCCCTAATTAGCTGATAAGAAATAAAGAAAAGAAGGATATTTCAATACAACTTGCTCGGTTTGCCTAAAGAAAAGGTTGCTCCACAATGTGCACTTTAAAAAAACGTTACATATTGGCTTATGCACTGAAAATCAATAAGACGTGAATGTTCACATCACGATGAAAAGCAACTAGAATTAAAGTGAAAGCAATGCAAGTCAAAAAATAACAATGGCTGATCGTACTTCATCTAATAAAAACATATTATTAATATTTAAAGTTGTAGAATGATATTGTAATTGTGCTGAAAAGTAACTAAAATTAAGCTAACTAAATACTAGACAATGACTGGTGATGTGTTACTTTTAATTTTGAAAAAAAGTAAAACCAAGCCAAACCCCCAAATTGATCTGTTTAAAAATTATTCTTATTCGATTGGATCGTTTGAAAAAAAAATAACAAAAAGCAAACAATGTGTTACTTTTAATTTTGAAAAAAAAGTAAAAAAAGAAAATATCACTACTGTTTAATGATTTTTAGATATGTACTACGAAAGGCTAAATTAACGGCTTCTTTAATCAATTTATTTTGATTAATAACAATTCATTAATTTTGATTTAATTAATTTAAGACGATTTTCATATCATTTTTCTATTATGATCACTGTAATTAATTAATATCTTAGTTTATTCTGGCACAAGGTTAAGTAAAAAAGAAATGCGCAGCAAAATAATTTTATAGAGAGAAATCGAAATTAATTTTTTTTTAGATATTTATGATCAAAGAATAAAATCAAGTTAATTTAATTGGCATTTCAATATTTTTCTGCAGAATAGATTGTTTTATTCCTTTTCAATAAAGATTTCAACCGATATCGAAACCTTGAAACAAACCTTGAGACGATTCAAGAAATCAATAATGTCAAAGGTATTTGCTGAAAAGTCTGTGTAAAGCTTGGGGATAATAATAAATAGTTCAACACATTCTAAAGGAAATAAAAACCAGACGAAAAAATGTAGCAATGACAGAGATGGTCAATAAAAAGGCATGCAACATGAGCCATAAACATGGATAATCGAATGTCTGAAAAATGTTTTTGATATCAGAACAAATTGTATGATTAGCTGTGGGAGCTATAAAAACCGTAGAGTAGAGCTAGCAGCAGATGGGCAAATCTTATGAGAGGGAAAAATCCAAAGAGACACCTTCCAGGGATACTCATTATCACCTCTATCATTAGATATAGCAATGATAACACTGAATGACACACAAAGAAAATGCACAAGAGGCTACAATTTAAAAAGTTGCAAGAAAAGATAAACCACATCTTGTATATGGATAATGTTGAAATATTTGCTAAGAATGAACGAGAAAGAGAAGCCCTAATATAAAGTATTCGAGTCTACAGTCAAGATTTAGGAATGGAATCCGGGATTGAAAGAAACGTGTCATGCTTATAATAAAAGAGAGGGAAAAAAAGAGAATAGGGAAAAAGGAATTGAACTGCCCAATCCGGAAAGTATCAGAACCTTTGGAGAAAAAGAAAACTAAAATTTCCCGGGAATATTAGTGTTGGATATTGACTAGAAGATTTCTTTAATATGCCGCATAAGTTGCGCGAGTGGCATAATAGGAAGTGGACCTGTTTTCTCAAGTAAACAGGATGTAAGTTGTTCTCCAGCGGAAGTGTCACGTAAATTTCGTGGATGGCATGCCAGGAGGTGTGTCCACGTGCAATGCGACGGTGGCAGATTGGAGGTAGAGCCACGAAAATTTGTGTGGAGGTCCAGAAGATTGAAAAAAAGAAGCTGAATCGCTTTTAATAACAAAAGATAGGAAGAAAAACAACTGTACAGATACTTCAAGTGATAAACTAACCTGGGCAGAGTTACGAAGAGAAAACTTGAAAAAAGAAACTGAATCGCTTTTAATAACAGCACAATGTAATATCATAAGGACTAGTTCGTTCAGTTTCAGCAAAAGAATTTGCATTGAATTACTTTTTTATAGTTTTGTTTCACAAGATTATTTTGTTGGTAAAGATGATGTCCTCTTATGAAATAACAGTGCTTTAAAATATCTTAGTGCTAACAATCGTCATCATCATTTCGTGCCACCAACGCGGATCTCCCTGACCCTCTCCCGCCACCCTTTTCTATCGTCCATCGCTTCTGGAAGGTCTTCAAGGCTATATCCTGTATCGGCACAGAGCTGTTGTATGTAGGTTCTAGCTGGTTGTCCCGCCTTTGTTCGTCTATGTGAAGGGGTCCACAAGAGTATGTCACTTATGAGTTCGTCCCGACTTCTCTAGCAGTATCCCGCATGTCTGGTTCGTCTAACTTGGATAGTTTTCGTGATTAGAGGTAAGTGGCCGTACAGCTGCTGCTTCGTGGGTTGCTACCTCTAAAACTTGTTCAATGTTGCTCTCAGTATTCGCGTGTAGTTGCCGTCGGGCTTTTTCTCCATACGTTTAGTTAGCGTCCACGTAGTGCACCCATACAGCAGTATCGATACGACCACTGCTTAGAAAAAATGCGTTTAATTTTATCGGTTAGGTCTGACTTCCATATGATCGATAGTCTATCGATAACTGTCCATGCCTTTGCTAGTCGCATGTTGATGTCTGTCTCGGTTGATGAGACACTGCTTCCTAGGTAGGTGAACTTGTCTACAAGTTTCAGAGAACTACCATTTAGTGTGGAGATGTCGCCTCTTAGGTTAGGTTACCTTGTTTTAATGGCATATCAATCTTCGTGGGCTATTTAAGCCATCCTTGTAGAAAAACAGTAGTGGGGCTATTTACCCCCATAGCTTGGGGAAGAAGTCCAAAAGTGAACAATATGGTGCGTCTGAAGTTTGAACTCGTTTACAGGGATGTTACTATCCAACATGTCAGGTACTGAGCCATTGGGACTCCCGCTATAGTTAATTTAGTGACTGACAGCTTCCTAATAAATGGATTGATATCCTATTTACCAACCCCTCCGCTCGGGCGGGATATGACACAAGGTCAATTTTTTAAGCGGAGTTTAACAGGTTTTAATTCAGAGTTTTCCTTCTCCTAGACTAGTTGCCTAACCAAGGCTGAAGAACCTAGTCTGTCCTACTATTTATCCATAGCTGGAGGGAGAATAATTGGATTCATACCTTTCCCAAGGGTATTAGTGTCTATGTGAAATGCAATCAGTCTCATCCAGGATTTGAACTCGTGTCGCCGTGTTCATTTCCTACGATGATAACAATTACACCACGGGCACCTCCAAATGGATTGATATACAGAAGGAAAAGACCCGGTAAATATATTTTTGCTGTTGCTAATTTTGTTATTAATGTACTGAAAATGTTCTTATAGTTGGAGCATGTGGAATAACGGCTATCATCGTAGAAAGTGGATTCGGTTACGCAAGTTATAATAGCTCAGTCGACTGAGAACGAAAAATACACCGACTGCGTCTCTGCAGAGAGGTGAGACCCCAACCCAATGAGTGTCCTAGATGTGACACTAAATAATCTGATGGTGAGGCCCCAGGAATGCTGAAGCTTTGGGGAATGCAGAGTACCTTTCATTGTCATCGTCCCCAGGTCCACTCTGGGGCGGAGTGGTAGCACCTGATAGAGTCCTATCAAAGTGCAAACAAATGATTTATGCTAAATTGAGTTGTTTGAAGTAGAACAGTGTGATTATTTAACTGTGTGTAAACAAATGACTTATGTCTAATTGACTTGTTAGTGACACATGACAATGCTTGGAACCATTTAACTGCGTGCGAGCATAGGCTCGTTTAAAAATGTTATCAACAAAATACGAGGATCATTAAATAAGTTTCCAGACTTTTTTTTTCGCATGGACACTTTTATTGATAGTACACACATGAAACTCTAGTCCCCTTCGAAGTAATCTCCTCCGGCTGCAATGCACTTGTTTTACCGTTCCAACAAATTCTTCAAGGCCCCATGGAAGGCCTCTCGTGTAAGCGTGTCAAAGACCTTCGTCACAGCCTCTTTCATCTCCTCACTTGTCTCATAACGATAGCCTCTGAGCTTAGGGAATAACCAAAAGTCACAGGAAGCAAGGTCTGGACTACAGGGAGGCTGAGGAACTGTCTTGATGCCCATCTTTCTCAAGTAGTCTGTGACAAGGATGGAGTTGTGGACTGGTGCATTGTCCTCGTGGAAATGTCACTGACCTGATTTGAAGAGTGCTGGCCTCTTCCAACGGAATCTCTCCCTGAACTCCTTTAAAACCTCAACATAATAACCCTAACCCTAAATGTTTGGCCAATTAACTCTGGTGTATTGACTTCCTTGCTCCTCCCACACCTCTCATCATCCTTCACTGACTCCCTGGCTTCCTTGAATCTCTTATGCCACTCAAAAACTGATACTAGATTCATTCAACGTTTCCCCAAAAGCAGTCTGAAGCATTCCATACGTTTGTGTGTCATTTTTCCAAGTTAAAACGCAATTTTATTGCATATCGTTCTTCTAAAGTATCCTCACGTCCAGTTTGCATTTTTGAAATTCACCAGCTGTGACAATCAGGCTTTAGTAGGGTGTATTCCAATTACTGCTGTAGCTGTTGATTTGAACCTGAAATCATAAGAATTTGTCAGTCATCTTATAAGATGTATAGCAATGACATAGTGAATTTTCAAGAATCTACGACAATTTTAAATGCCTGTACAAAAAAATCTGGAAACTTACTGAAGGCACTATGTATGTTAACAAATTATATATATATATATATATATATATATATATATGTAATACACATTTATTGACAGGATTTGGCATTAAATAACCCACAGTTGTAGATATTCAATAAAACCTAAATCAATAAAAAAAACAAAACAACAATAACAACAAAAAAACAAAAACAAAAAAAAAACAAAAACAAACAAACAAACAAAACACCAAACAAACAAAGTTTAAATCCTGAAAAAATATTACAGACCGGGTTCTTTCGTTTTGGCTTGGCAATAAGTCTTGGAATAAGAAAATTCTCAGTTCAACCCAGCTGTATTTCCTTTTCGGAGGTGTTGGGTCAGTCCATAATTCAACCTTTCATAAACATCAAAAAGCAGAGCGTTATGAAGTCTTTGATATTTTAGAAGTAAAATGTAATTGGTTTCTTTGTTTAATGGCGTGTCAACTTTCGTGGGTTACTTAATCCCACAGCCGTCTTGTAGAAAGCTGGTAGTTATATTATTTAACCCAAAGGTTGTGGAATAGGGGATACATACATTTCCCATGGGTATTTGTCGGAGAGTGAACATAATAACGCGATTGGAGTTTAAACTCGTTGACTACAAAGTTGCAGTCCAGCATGTTAACCACTACACGACAAGGATTCTCTCAAAATGTAATTCGATCCTTTTCTTGCGACACGAGCAAATTATGACAGGAATATTTGGTTAGGTTGTGTTATATGGCATATCAACCCTTGAGTGTTATTCAATGCCAAATCCTGTTCACACACACACACACACACACACATGTTCATGATTTATAAACAAATACTTTGTAGGTTACACCATTTTTAAACGAACCAGAGGTAATTTGTTTGCAAACAGTTAGATAGTTTTAAGTACTGCTATCTAACACTAATAATTCTATTTACCAAGTATTCCCTCCTAATAAAAACTACTCGCACGTAACTATATAGTTTCGAATTAATAATAGTAATGATAATAATAATTCTTACTAAAGGACTGAACATTTCTGTTCGTCCTTAACAGGAACTACTAAACCCCATCGGAGTGGACCTGAGAGTTATGGAAATGAAAGGGTACTCCACATTCCCCGAATTTCAAGGCTGGAGCCACACCATCAAATGCAGTTTAGTGTCATATCCTGGACACGGTTTCAAATATTGATATCTAACACAAATTATTATTTTTGATATTAATCATTTGTTTGCTCACAGTTTAAATGCTTTCAAGTTTTGCTATCTCAGCGAAATTGACCCTCATCTACTACCTTCAAGCGCCTTTAAAAATAGGGCTGGGTACTTTGTCAGTTGAACAATTTGAATAATACGATTTGGACAATCATACAGTTGTAAGGGCTTGATATGGCCAGCCGATTGATTCGATCGGGCCTCTTCGACCGTCCTCCTAACGCAGAATGGGCCTAAGTGGAGTGTTGCAAATCATGTGACCACTTTGGTTGCTGAGTTACAAACTGCTTAGCCACCAGGATCCCATCCTCAAGCATTACATATCACCACTCACGACCAACAGCTGGCCTCGTTGGGGTGGGGTCTTAACCCTTTGTTAGCTGACCAGGCGTTGGGAATATTTAGTAATATATAACTCTTCAGACAAATGATTATTGTTGACAAATAAAAAAGTTGTGATTTAAAAAATCATTGCAATGGGACGTTGAAAAATATAATTCAGATTACAATCAAACATTTAGAAATGGATCAAATCTCGGTATTAAATAAACAAACCAAATCTAACTCTACTGCTGGTGACCTAAGTATGTATCTATCTAAACCCTCGGCCACGGACAGGTTGTTTCGTAAGATCATTTTAAAGCTGAGTTAAGCTGGTTTGATTTAAGATTTCCTTCTTGACGGGTTACCTACGCAAACCCTACGCAAAGCCAAAGAACCTAGTCAGTCCTAATACACTGAGATAGCAAGATGGATTCATGCCGTTCATAAGGGCATTAGCACGAAGTGAAAACATAACCTCGTCCAGGATTTGAGGTAAAGTAGCCGATTCCATTTCTTACGACGATAAACGCTTCTCTAAGCGTGCCTCAATGAGAGTAAATATTTATCATAAATAAAACTAGTAGAAGGACTGTTATTATAACATATATATAACATGTGAAAATCCCCTATTATAACATATTATATATGACATTGTAAAAATTACCGGGTCATTGGCCTAATGAGTAGAGTGTTCGCCAGTGGTCCGGGAGACCGAGGTTCAAGCCCAGATCGATTAATACCAAAAACTTAAAAATGGTACTTGATGCCGCCTTTATAATATATAAGGTAAGAGTAAAGTGGAGCAATCCAGGGAATGGAGTAGCGACCTCCCCTACATTCCAGTGTAGTAGCTATTGAAAAAAAACCTTCGTGTAACCCTCGACTAAGAAGACTTATTTGTAACTTGTTCCGTCAGCTAGGGTGTTGAATACACCGACTGCACCTCTGTAGAGGGGTAGGACTCCCTCAACGAGTGTCCTGGATATGAGACTAAACAATCAGATGGTGTGGTTCCAGTGATGCTGGAGCTTTAGAGAATGCAGATCTCCCCTTCATTGCCATCGCTTCCAGGTCCACTCTGACCCGGAGTGGTAGCACCTGATAGGGTCCCATCTATGGGTCAAATAGAACTAAACTTCGTACTTATGCTAAAATGAAATGTTTGAAATAGAACTCTTTGATTAAAGTGAATAACTTCCAAAAGAAATGTTTTTGACAAACTGTGTACTTACATTTAAACTGTGTATTTATACTTAACTGAATTGTTTGAAATGGAACTGTTTTTGTGTGCTAAACTGAATTGTTTGAAATAAAACTGATTATTTGTATAAAAATGGATTTGGCATTGAATAACCTACAAAGGTTGATATGCCATAAAATACAACGAACCAACCAACCAACTTATTGTAACATATCATATATAACATTTGAATGACCATTATTATAACATATAATGTATAATTTATGAAGGATCCTTATTATAACATGTCATATATAACATTAGATGAACCATTATTATAATATATTATACATAAATTTGAACGGCCATTATTATAACATATTATATAAAATATGAAGGACCACTTTTATAACATATTATCTATAGCATAAAAAGGAACCTTATAATAATGTCCTATATAACATTAGAAGCACCCCTATTAAAACTTGTTCAGTCGGCTGGGGATGTAGAATAAACTAACTGCACCTCTGCTGAGGGGTAAGACTCCCCCACAACGAGTGTCCTGAGATGATAATAAACAATCTGATGGTGAGGTTTCAGTGATGCTGGAGCTTTGGAGAATGTAGAGCACCGCTTCATTGCCATCGCTCCTCGGTTCACTCTAGCCCGGAGTGGTAGCACCTGATAGGGTCCCATCTATGGGTTAAATAGAACTAATCTGCGTAATTATGCTAATCTAAATTACTTGAAATAGCACTGTTTTGATATTTAAACAGCATACTTATGCTAAACTGAATTGCTTGAAATAGAACTGTTTTGAAATGTAAACTGCGTACTTATGCGAAATTGAATTGTCTGAAATAGAACTGTTTTTACATTAAAACTGTACTATGCTAAATTGAATTATTCGAAAGAGAACTGTTGTGATATTTAACAGTGTGTGGGCAAAAACTATAATTATACTAAACTGAAATTGGGAATTAGAACTTTTTGACAAAACTGAATAGCTTGAAATATTGACAATTAAACTCTGTACTCATGCTAAACTGAATTACTTGAAATAGAACTGGTTATTTGTATGAAAACGGATTTGGCAATAAATAACCAACAAAGGTTGATATGCCATTAAACCCAGACAACCAACCAACCTATTATGAGATACACACACACACACGCACACAAACACACACACACACACATATATATATATATATACGTGGTGCCTTCAATAAGTTTCCAGACTTTTTTGTACAGGCATTTAAAATTGTCGTAGACTCAGTATGTTATTGCTATACATCTTATGAGATGACTGACCAACTTTTATGATTTCAGATTCAAATCAACAGCTACAGCAGTAATTGGAATACACCCTACTAAAACCTGATTGTCTCAGCTGGTGAATTTCAAAAATGCAATCTGGACGTGAGGACACTTTGGAAGAACGATATGCAATAAAACTGTTTTAGATTTTGAAAAAAGGCCACACAGACGTATGGAATGTTTCCGACTGCTTTTTGACCATCTTGCATAAATCGAGCATCAGTTTTTGAGTGGCATAAGAGATTCAAGGAAGCCATGGAGTCGGTGAGGGATGATGAGAGGTGTGGGAGGAGCAAGGAAGTCAATACACCAGAGTTGATTGGCCAAAGGGTTAGGGTTAGGGTTACTATGTTGAGGTTTTAAGGGAGTTCAGGAAGAGATTCCGTCGGAAGAGGCCAGCACTCTTCAAATCGGGTCAGTGGCATTTCAACGAGGACAATGCACCAGTCCACAACTCCATCCGTGTCACAGACTATTTGAGCAAGATGGGCATGAAGACAGTTCCTCAGCCTCCTTATAGTCGAGACCTTGCTCCCTGTGACTTTTGGTTATTCCCTAAGCTCAGATGCTGTGGTTATGAGACAATTGAGATGAAAAAGGCTGTGACGAAGGTTATTGACACGCTCACACTAGAGGACTTCCATGGGGCCTTGAAGAATTTGTTGGAACGGTAAAACAAGTGCATTGCAGCCGGAGGAGATTACTTCGAAGGGGACTAGAGTTTCATGTGTGGACTATCAATAAAAGTGCCCATACGAAAAATGTCTGGATACTTATTTAATGATCCTCGTATATATATATATATATATATATATATATATATATAACATATGAAGGAGCCTTAATATAACATTATATACAACACATGAAGGACCATTATTATAACATATTACATATAGCATAAATATGAGTCTTAATACAATGTCATATATAGCATTAGAAGCACCCTTATTATTACATGTCATATATAACATTAGAAGGGTCATTATCATTACATATTATATATGACATATGAAGGAGCCTTATTGTTACATATTGTATATAACATATGAAAGACGCTTATTTTGACATATTATATAAAAAATATAACAGCATCCTTTTTAGAACCTAAACCATTATACTAGCAAATAAGGCTATGGAGCGTTAAAAGTATAGTTGAAGTAAACATTTACCCGTAAGTTCATTGGTAGGCGGGCTTAGTGGCAGCGCCTGTAAGTTGGAACCCCAAGAGGTTCTATCACCCCAGGAACTGGGAATATTAGCAATGAAGGGATACCATCTCGTTAAGAATGGATTTATATGCAAGAGTATGGCTTAGCAAAAGCAATCCTTTTCCCTGCTTAGCAAAAGTAGATAACTATATTAGGTCAGAATTTAAAATATAGTTTTTTTTATCACTAATATACTTGGGATAGCGCAAGTTGTCTGCAAGATGTTAACTAAAGGAACCATCACGACAGGCATCCATCATGTACGTAAATGCGAAGCAGTTTCCTTTTCTTGGTTTCGCTGTTTATTGTCATATCAACCTTCGTGGGTTCAATGCAAAATCTATTCTTTTGAAGAACAGTCGTACAACAATTTAACCTATAGCTGTAGGGATAAGGAAGTTCATGCCTTTCCCAAGGGTATGAGTCTGAAAGTGAACGCAACAGCGTGACTGAAATTTGAACACGCTTACTAAAATGTCGCAGTTGAACATGTTAACCACGGGAACTTGCCTCTGGATAAATTTCAAAGTACACACAATCAATACCTCGATTTCTCTCGCTGAATCGTGTTTATTGTTTCTACTGACAAACCTATTCCGGTCATAAAGCGAAATAAATATATTCATTTATTATTATCAAGCTGTTGGGGAATGCGACTAAACGAGAACCAGCTTGGTGCTTTTCCTTTGAGGTTTATGGCAGAAAAAGAGTTTATTCTTTAATTTGTAGAAAGCAGAATTTATTTATTATAAATTATTATATTTATTTATTATTAATTATAAGACATGGCCAACCGTAAGTTGCTTTTTACTGATTTTTTAAAATAAAATAATTATAAGTTATTAATCAACTTGGGGATAGCTCTTGTCATGATTAAAAATGATAGATATAGTTATAAGAAAGTTGTTTGACAAAATGTTTGCTCAGCCACTCTTACTTATTATCAATATTGATTAATTGAATCTAAACGGTAGGTCAACCCGTCCTGGGTTATCTTATGTCCTGGGTTTAAGAAATAGCATTCATTGCACCTTCGCGAGAGTCCCCGTGGCGTAACAGTTATAGTGCTGGATTGCGGCCTCGAAGTATGTGAGTTCGAACTCTAATCACGCTATTACGATCACTTTTTTAATTAATAACTTGGGAAAGGTTTGAACCCCAGTAATGGGTTGAATCATAGTCCGGGGTGGGGGGTCCTTTTCCAAGGGTTTTTTCAAAGGTATTAGATAACCTGTGAAGGTTGATGTGTTATCAAATAAAAAATAAACCATCATTTAGATTTTTCTTTAGAGTTTTTTTTCAGTACGGTCCTATCAAATACGAATACTTTTCAAACTGATCTATTTGACACATTGATGGGACCCTAACAGGAGCTACCACTCCGGATTCGAGTAAACCTGGGAGTAACGGTAATAATAGGACCCTATACACTTCTTAGAAATCCAGGACTGGAGCCTCACCATCAGATGAAATTTTAAGTCCCGCCGACAGGGCTGTTACATACGAAGAGGATTTTTAAAAAGATCGTTGTATTTGCGCACTTATCAACTGAATAATTGAAATATCCTCATGATGTAATCATTATTTGTCACTGAATCAAGTACTTTGACAAGAAGGAAGATTATTTGCCCGTGGTGTAATGGTTATTGTCGTAGGAAATGGACACGGCGACACGAGTTCAAATCCTAGACGAGACTGATTGCATTTCACATAGCACTAATACCCTTGGGAAAGGTATGAATCCAATTATTCTCCCTCCAGCTATGGGTAAATAGTAGGAAAGACTGGGTTCATCAACCTTGGTTAGGCAACTAGTCTAGGAGAAGTAAAACTCTGAATTCAAACCTGTTAAACTCCGCTTAAAAAATTGACCTTGTGTCATATCCTGCCCGAGCGGAGGGGTTGGTAAATAGGAGAAGGGAGATTATTTTAGAATGTGAACATTTTTGTGTAAAATGAATATTCTTATCTCAGTGTTCCTTCCGATTCTAAAGACTCTTTAAAATCCAGCTTTCGGGATCACCATCAACTGTATTGTTGGGTTCTCCCTAATCTTATCAACGGAGTTTCGCGGTGACTTTTACCTTTTGGAAAAGCCGGAAGTTGTAAGAAGTTGAATCTGCTCTGTAACTGAGTGGCTGACACATCGGATTAAATAGAAGCATAAAAATTTAAGGTTGACGGGATTTCCATCAGTTTGTAGCCATTAAATATGGTTAGTTTTTACGCCTTATTAAAAGCCAGAAGTCGTAATAAAAATAAGCTAAACATCATGAACAATACTTAGATTAGAGAGTTCCTAGACCTCTAAAAAACAGTATATATTGATATAATCATTTATAAAAGTCCCTGTACTTAGTTATGGTCCCCAGCACTTGTGAAAACAGATGGTTTCAAGTTAAATGTAATGACGCATGTGGTGACGTCAATGGAATTCTCTATCCTTACAGTAAAATGTTCAGCGTTCAATATCCTCGGGATAGTGCAAATACTATTTTTCTGGATCTGTGTAATCTTTTATAATTATCTTGTGTGTAGTTTACCAACAGAAGGCAATATGTAACACTACAAGCTTCTCTGCTCTTGGGAGCAGATAGGTACACAAGTGCATATGTATACAGAAGCGAGTATGGCCATATAAATAGTTTTATATATATATATATATATATATATATATGTAGAGGTAGGTGTATCAGAGTGAGTGTGTGGGTGGGTATAACTCTGTGTGTGTGTGTATCAGCGAAGTCTGTATATATATAACAATGTGGAGTTAGACATATTTGTTTGGGTAGCGTATATATATTTGTGTGCATAAAGGTGAGTAGGTGTGAGTATGGTGATATCAAAAGACTATTTGGGAAGTTCAGTCAAAAGTTCGGAAAAGCGATAAAATCAGAATAGAAGAGAAATTCCGGCGAAAATGTTTTTAGATACAAGTGTTTTTTTTTAATTACCTTTATGCCCATATATTTTTGACACTAGTCACAGTTGGATGTCGGCAGATAAAAGTCTGGCTAGTACATTAAAGATGCTTGGTCTGTGTTCGTAAGAGGGTAGGGATGCGCGCCCCAAATATACGGGTAGAGATCGAGGTACAACAGTTTTTGACGAGTCGGCCCTAAGAGGAAGGTTGATCAGTCCTGGCTAAGAGAAGTTAGTTGACCTGTTCAGCAGTGGCCGTCGCTGTAATAATGGTATTATAGCGACGGCCACGGTTCAGCTCTGTCAGTTTACAGTTGGGGTCGCGCACAGGCCTAAAGCAGAGCTGAGAAATGTAGAACAATGGAATTCTTCATACCATAGTACCACCCCAGAGGCATGGTTGTGAGGGGTCACATTCTCTATTAAACGAGATAACATCGAAAAAGTCTGTTCTTTTTTAAAATTTTTTATCTTTGTGACACAATCTCATGGCTCGTGCATTTTTGACACGAACCTTCAAAACAACGTGGGGTCGATTTTTATCATTTTGTGTATTCGGATTATTGTCTTTATCTTTATTTTTATATTCACAACGGTTAGGCCGATGCGTCCTTTGGCCTTCTTCTGGGTACAAGAGACCAGCAATAGTAAGTATTCTTTGTTATTTACCAGTTGTCAAGATTGAACCGGCGACCTCTAAATGATTTCACTTTGAAGCTCTTTAACCAAACGTCAATATCCGTTATGAGTCGTGCTTTAGAAAAATAATATCCAGGTGGTTGATTTGTGCAACGAATTTGTGAGGGTCGTAAGGCAGTTACGTCATTGATGTCAATATACCCATTGGTAAAGCATGAATGCTATTGATAGGTTCATGTACCTCGGTAGAAGTATCTCGTCAACTGAAAGCGATATCAGCATACGCATTGGTAAAGCATTCACTGCTATTGACAGGTTAAAGTACATCGGTAGTAGTATCTTGTCAACTGAAAGCGATATCAGCATACGCATTGGTAAAGCATTCACTGCTATTGACAGGTTAAAGTACCTTGGTCGTAGTATCTTGTCAACCGAAAGCAATATCAGCATACGCATAGTTAAAGCATTCTCTGCTATTGACAGGTTAAAGTAACTCGGTAGTAGTATCTTGTCAACTGAAAGTGATATCAGCATATGCATAGGTAAACCATGGACAGCTATTGACAGGTTGTCGACAATATGGAAATCTGGTCTCTCTGATAAAATAAAACAGGACTTCTTCCAAGCAGTACCAGTGTCAGTAGTACGGTGTTGCAGCGCCATTTAGACGAAATATTTGGAGAAAAAGGTAGATGGAAATGTACAAGGATGAAGCCTGCTGTTTGGAACAAATTCTGGAAGAAGCACCCAACAAAATAGCAGTTATAATGCTACTTACCTCCCATCACAAAGGGTGTCCTCGAAGTGTAATGGTTAAAGCGATGGACTGCGGAATCGTAGTAAGCGAGTTCGTACTCCTGTCACGCTATTACGTTCACTTTCGGGCAAATACCCTTAGGAAAGGTATGAACCCCCCTTATTCTCCCTCCAGCTATGGGTAAATAGTAGGACAGACTAGGTTCTTCAGCCTTGGTTAGGCAACTAGTCTAGGAGAAAGAAAACTCTGAATTCAAACCTGTTAAACTCCGCTTAAAAATTGACCTTGTATCATATCCTGCCCGAGCGGAGGGGTTGGTAAATAGTATCACAAAGACTATCCAGATAAGACAAGCAAGATATACTGGACATTGGTGGGGAAATAAGTATGAACTCATCAGCTACGTTATCCTATGGACTACTACATATGGACACACCAGAGTTTGATCGACTCGCAAAAACTTACATTCATCAACTCTGCGTGAACAGAGCGTGGACTTACCAAGAGTGTTGGCCGCTAGGGACAGAGAGAGAGAGAGAGAGAGAGAGAGAGAGAGAGAGAGAGAGAGAGAGAGAGAAGACTCCGAGCTGTCGGTGCTTACTGATCACTTGTATTTTGTTAGACATTCCAATTTTCAATAATACGATTGTTTCATAACATATTTATCCACACCACTGTTGACGTAATTCCAGGAAGACATTTCAATATCTAAAAACATATTATGGGGTTGTGGTGGTAGTTTGAAGTTTTCTACGGCTTGGAAAGGACTCGAAGAAAGAACTCTATACGACTTTCTCAGGGAATTGAGAAAAGACTGAGTCAACAATGTGAATCCTCTCTCTTTTGTTTGTTTAAATCATCATTTCTCTGTGACGTAAATTATAAAAGGTTCCCGAAACAAATCATTGGATCTTCCCAGGGGGAACTTCGTGTTCTGAATGCAAAATAGTAACGTTTATTGCATTGCCTATCATAATTTATAATTGATACTCTAAATATAAAATGCTAATCCGATTAAAAATCGACACTGGGAGCTAATAAAAAAAAAAAGAAGAAAAATCACTAAGGGCTTTTTTGTAGAAATTCACAGAATGCATCACTGAAGAAAGAAGATAATGAAAATATAACACGAATAGAAATAATATGGCAGATTCGTTTTCGAGTGCATTGTTTTTTTTTGTTTTTTTTTGTTTTTTGTTGTTGTTGTTACTTTTTCCTTTTTTTTTATTGCTTCTTTTAAAATTTAAAACACGTAGGACTAGAAAAGAAAGAAAAGAGCTTTTGTCGAACTATAAAAAGACTAGATTTTTCCCACTGTTACGACAACCTGATTTTGCTGCAATCATGGCTTCTGCAAGGAATACTGATAATTACACACACAATATAGACTTTGTTCTGTGTAGAAATGTTGTTGTTATGTGTACTACTACTACTACTACTACTATTACTACTACTACTACTGCTGCTGCTGTTGTTGTTGCTGTGGCGTATTGGTAATCTTCGTAGGAAATGGTTTCGGCGACTGAGCTATTTGCATATTACATCTTTTGGAAAGTTATAAAGCCAACTATTCTTTTTGCAGCAATGAGAAAATATTAAGGCAGAATGGCCTCTTTAATCTTGATATGGCAACCGGTCTCGGAGAAGGAAAACTCTGAAACCAAACAAGTTGTACTTCGCTTAAAAACTGACCTTTTGTCGCATCCTTCTTATGATGGAGAGGTTTGGTACATAAATACATGCATACTTATATCTTGCTACAACTACTACTACTACTGCTAGTACTGTTACAACAACAACTACTACTACTGTTACGACTACTACTACTACTACTATTACAGTTAGAACTTCTTGAATTTGATGATCTAAGAAATAGTTTGAGCATAAATCAGGTGTCTGTGGAGATGTTGCCAAGTTATAATTTTAACACATAAACTACGGAGTTTGAAAGACTGGCGTTGTGAAACCTTCCCGTAAATTAGTATACATTCATGTACTCCGAATATATATATATATATATGTGTGTGTGTGTGTGTGTGTGTGTAGTTGGGCTGCAATATTTCATTTAAGTATATTTGATTAAATGATAAAGACATATTTTGCCAATATAATTCTATCAAGATATTTTCAAGTTTCCTGACAAGTATTTGGGTTTTAGATTGGAATTGGTAGATGAATTAACCGATATTGTCCCGAGCGCTTTAAAACCATCACCAGGGGTTGTTTGCATGTGTAAAGATTTTTTTTTTCTTTTAAGATTTTTAGGTTTTTTATAACATCACAAAATTACGTTAACGCAAAGTTGGCTAAAGCTCAGAAGCCGATGACATCGAACGAATATAAAACAGAAAGCTATCAACGGAAATAGAATATTATCAAGAGAAGTAGAATATTAAAAAAAAAAACGACTAAAGGCATTTCGAAACATTGGCGCTATTTTCAAAGTTAATTCTATTAATTCTATTTTTTTAAATTTTTATATGGAGGGCTTCTAGGGTTTTGTAGTGGTAGCTTATTAATTTCGGGTTCTATTATAGGTTTATCCAACGTTGTGTTTATGTAATTTTGTAATGTTGTAAAAAACTCCCTAAAAACTAAAAAGCAGCACTCATTACACATGTAAACAACCACTGATGATGGCCTATGAAAGATCCGAAAGCGCTCGGGACAATTTCGGTAAATTCATCTACCAATTCCAACCCCAAACCAAAACTCTTGTCAGGAAACATGAAAGGATCTAAAAAAACCGTGTCTTTATCATTTAATCACACACACACACACACACACACACACACACACACACACACACACACACATATATATATATATATATATATACTGTTTTGTTGGGTATTGATTCCAGGATTTGTTCAAAACATCACGTAACATTTCTAGCTTTTTCTTTTGTGTCGATGGGGTAGACCTATACAGTAGTAGTGACACAGCCACTTACCTCCAATCTCATAAACCGAAGGACAAACAAGACATTCGGGGCATTGTTGGAGAAGCAAAAACGAATTCATATGTGACATTCTCTCATGCATTCTTACACATGAACGCGCCAGTATTGGCCGACCACCAAAAATTTCATCAACAGTGTGCAGACACTGGATATAATTTAGACGACCTGCCAGGAACGATGGAATAGATGGTAACAGAGAGGCAGGGTATTCCGTGTTGTCAGCGCGAGTTGATGATTATGATATATATATATATATGTATATATATATATATATGGTTTGTTTCGGTTGTGTTTATGGCATATCAACAATTGTAGGCTATTTAATGCCAAATCCTTTCTTTACGTATATATCAAATATATATGATTTGCAAAGACATTTTCTTGATAACATTTTTCAATGAGCCTGAGATCTTTTTTTGCGCACAGTTTAATAGTTTCAAGTATTTCTATCTAATACGAATAATTCCATTTTTTATCAACAATTTGTTTGCACACAGCTAAGTGGTTTCAAGTATTTCTAGCTAACACGAATAATCCCGTTTCTTATAGATAATTTTTTTTCCACACAGTTAAATGGTTTCAAGTATTGCTATCTAACACTAATAATTCTATTGAACATGAATCATTTGTTTTCAGACGGTGAAGTATTTACAAGTATTGCTATCAAACACGAATTCTATTCGACACTATTCATTCATTTGCACGCAGTCAAATGGTTACATATATTTCTCGGTAATACCAATGATTTAATTTAGACACATAGTTAAAGAGTTTGAAGTATTGCTATTTAGCTCAAATAATTTTATTCAACATTACTTATTTGTTTGCACATAATTAAGTGATTTAAAGTATTGCTATACATCAATAACAAATAAATTAGATTGTCATTTGTTTACACACAGTTAATGTGGAAACAGTTCTATTTCAAACAATTCGAGTTAACATGAGACATTTTTTGCACACAGTTTAAACATCAAGTTTTATTTGACCCATAGATAGGATCCTCTAAGGTTCTACCACTCCAGGTCAGAGTGAACCTGGGAGTAATAGCAATAAAGGCTCCTCCTTATTACCCAAGGCTACAAGACTGGAGCCTCATCATCAGACGGGTTTACCCCTTTGCAGATATGCAATCTGTGTTTTCTACAGCCCTAGCCAACTGGGGTTCATATATATATATATATATATATATATATATATATATATATATATATATATATATATATAAGCTCTACCTCCAGCAAAACCTTCACTAGATGATGAAACTTGTATTAGGTAGTATTTCGTGGCCCACCGTTGTACCATTCTTCTGAGTTCATTCAAAACGTATTGCATGTTATACATATTCCTTTCTCAAAAGGTTTGAGGGTGGTCAAGTTGTTCTTACGTGTAACTAAACTATTGGACTCTCATGCGATTAGGTTGACGGGAGATTCCTTCATATTTTGAAATAATTCTTAGGTGGCTTAAAAAAATAGGAAAGAAATATTCAAGTGAGATAGATATAAAAGAACGAGATGGATATATTGATAGATAAATAATAAACAGATTGAGATTGATAGGTAGGAAGATGCATTGATAGTTAATAAACAGACTGTGATAGATAGATAGATAGGTAGATAGATAGATAATGAATAGACTGAGGTAAGTTGATAGATATTTAGATAGATAGATAGATATGAAGATAGAACGACATATATATATATATATATATATATATATATATATATATATATATATATATAAATAAAGATAGATAGATTGATATGAAGATATATAGATAATGAACAGGAATAGACAGATAGATAGATAGATAGATAGATAGATAGATAGATAGATAGATCTTTATGCTGGAAGCTAGCCATTTTTGGCCTCCATTTTCGTCATCTGTTATTATTGACTGCAACTGACGACAATCATTCAGCCATTTTACCCCTGGTGTGCTTCTAATGGACCGCATGTAGATGTGTTCAGCTCTCGACATTCGGATGAATCGAAAAGGAAGAGATCGAGAAGAAAAAGAAGAAGAAGAAGAAGAAGAAGAAGAAGAAGAAATAAACAAGCCAATGCAAAGAAAGATAAAATATTATTTTGAATAAGCACAGGCCAGTAACTAAAAAACTTTTTTCAATTAGAAGTAGCATATTTAACTCTTCTATTTAAAGATAATATTAAGCCACTACTATATTTATTAACACGCGGACTTGTTGAATTTTAAAGATAGTTCTTTCTCAAAGATTTTAAAGGAAGTTTTATAATTTAATATATTATAGATAGAAAGCAGAAAAGAGGGGAAGATGGCTTGGTTCGTTTGGTTTTATGGCATATCAACCATTGTTGGTTATTAATACCAAATTCTGTTTTACACATATTAAATATATAATTTGTTAACTCATTTTGTAGATACTCACAGTTGAATAATCAAAAAGTTCTATTTTTAACGATTCAATTTAGCATAAGTCAACAAAGTTGAATACTATACGTATTCCTATGTATCACTAACAATTCAATTAAACACCAGTCATTCGTTCACGCACAGTTAAATGATTAAATTGTTCTAGTTCAAACAATTCAACACAAGTCATTTGTTTGCACTCTGTTTAAATGTCAAACAGTTCTATTTGACCCATAGATAGAGCCCTATCAGGTGTTACTACTCCAGGCCAGAGTGGAGCTAGGAGCGATGG
This sequence comes from Sepioteuthis lessoniana, assembly GCA_963585895.1. Taxonomy (NCBI): domain Eukaryota; kingdom Metazoa; phylum Mollusca; class Cephalopoda; order Myopsida; family Loliginidae; genus Sepioteuthis; species Sepioteuthis lessoniana. Next base: position 29,589,224 of record OY757906.1, read on the forward strand.
CAATGAAGGGGTACTCTGCATTCCCTAAAACTCCAGCATTACTGGAGCCTGACCATCAGATTTAGTGTCATATCGACTCTCGTTGGAAGAAATCTTACCCCTCTGCAGAGATGCAATCGGTGTATTTTACAGCCCCAGCCGACTGGGCAGAGGTGGAGATATTTTGCTTAATAAATACTATCTGTGGTAGGATTAATAAATGGATTGATTTTAATAGCATGTCAACCCGTCGTGGATTATTTTATGCCTAGAGTTTAGGGAATCGTATTTTTTGTATGTTCATATATACTTTTCTTGTACAATTGTCTATGAAAATTTTGAAGTTTATTTTTAATTTTTTGCACACAGTCTTATCAAAGACGAACGCTTTTTAAAAAGCTCTACTTGACTTAACAAGTTTTATCACTCCGGATTAAAGTGGACCTGGGAGTAATGACGATGGAAGGGTACTTCACACGCCTTGGATCTCTTAAACTGGAGTCTCATCATCAGACTCAGTCTAGTGTCAAACTTAGGACACTAGGCCTGTGATATAATGCGTTACATAAATAGCTAATCTAAATTCAAGAGAACTATTATTATTTTCCTCCTTTGAGAGTTTTTCATAGCAGCGTTAGGGGAGAGTTTTTCTCTGGAGTGTGAGTGACAGCAAGCCTCCTCAGTTCTCTCGGACTCTTCTCGGCATTCTGGCCGATCTTATAAATGCTGCAGTCGTTATGGTCTTCATGTGTCCTCTTATTTCCATGTCATCGAGTCCCTTTACCAATCCTTTTTGCGATTGTTCCAAGTGCCCCAATTACGCTTGGTATCACAGTCACGTTCATGTGCCATAGTTTTTTTTTTTTAGTTTTCTAGCAAGGTCTAAGTATTTATCTTTCTTTTTGCTTTCTTTTAATTTTACTCAGTGGTACACCGGGACGGAAAAGTCCACTATTCAGCAAGTTTGTTGACTATAACTAGGTATGGTTGTCTGGCCGAGATTAGGTGATCCGTTTGTATCTCAAAATCTCAGAGAAATTTTTGAGTCTCATTTTCCCGGACAGATTCCGGGTTGTGCATATACCACTTGTTCGTTTGGTTAAGTTTGAACTTCTTGCACAATTCTCCGTAGATCATCTTCCCCACCCAGTCATGTCTAGTCTTATACTTTTCTGCACTAATTTGCTGCATTTACTTACGTTATTGATCGTTTCGTCTTTTTTACCACATAATCTACATCTGCTATTTTGTTGTGTCTTGTCTATTCTTGCTTTGACATAGTAAGTCTTTATGGCGTTTTTATTTTGCTGCTATCCGAATACATTCAATTTCTCTTTCAAGGTTTCACTTACTTAGTCATGTCCAAGTCTTCTCGTGAGAGATTTCGCTTGTTTGTCGCCTGAAATGTCCATAAAGTTGTTTTTCTTCCTATTTTTCTTTTCTGATTATTTTTGTTGTACTGATCCTTGTGTTCCCTGTATGGTTTCTGGTGGCTGTAATCATTCTTCCTCTGCACTTTTTTATGTAGTCTTCTAGTCGTTGTATCGATCCCTCGATGCTATCTTGAATGCTGGCAAGTCCCCTTCTTCTTTATTTTTTTAACACATACAGTCTTTCTATGTCCTCTCTATTATCATTTTACTCTTAGCGAGTTTTTCACATTAGTGTTAGTTGTTGATCTTTTACTGAAGTCTGAGTGACAGTAAGTCTCCTCGGGTCTCCAGGACTCTTCTCAGTATTTTGGCCGATCCCAACAATGCTGTAGTCTGGATGGTCTTAACTCTTCCTTTTATTTCCAGTTCTTCAAGTTCATTTTCTAAGGTTTTGGGGACTATTCGAAGCGAACCAACTGCAACTGGTATCATCGTCCCCCTCATGTTCCACTTTTTTTTTTTGGTTTTCCTATACGTTTAAAGTATTTGTTTATCTTTCTTTTATTTTCACTCTGTGGTCCCTGGAACAGCAAAATACACTTGACGTCTAGTTCTTATTTTTTTGTTAATTAAGACAAGGTTTGTGTTGTGGCCCCGGAAAGGGTCACTAATGAAAACACAAACACGGGTATTAGATAACAGATCATATTACACAAGAAAGATAGAGTTACATTGAAAAGGTAAGAAGTCTCGTACTGTTCGGATAACACCGATATTGATCTGCCTCTCTGGCAGCGAAATCTCTCAGTACAAATAACAGTGAGAAGAGTTCATTATGGTATGATGGGTAAGGCTCCCACAACAGTCTGGTCGTCTGGCCGGGATTCGTTTGTATCTCAAAATCCCAGAGAATTTTATGCATCTAATTTTCTAGGACGAACTCTGGTTTGTGCATAGAGCATCTGTAAATCAGTGTATCATAATGAAAATTCCCCCGTTAAAAAATTCAGACAAAATAATAACAAATTAGATAATGTTACTTGTTGAAAATATTTGCTAAAATCGTGGAGTCCGAAGCCTTGCTCTATGCCATAGAGGTAAATGCAGAGAGTAGCATTTGGAGAGTATCAGGTGAGCTCGTCATGTTAGAGTTTAGTGTGGTTGGTCACTTTCATAACTTTAGTAAAAGAACCGAGAGCCCCTGAATTATGCCTCATCTTACCAAAATACTATAAAAGCTTTTCCTTCACTAAAGTATATATACAAAGCCAAAAGTAAGGGGACAAAAACAATAACGTTTATTTTGCATAATGTCAAACTTTTTTTGGCTCAATCGCTACACACACGCACGTATATATATATATATATATATATATATTCATATATCGGTATCTGTTTCTTTGTTTAATGGGATATCAACCTTCGTGGGTTATTTAATACCAAAGCCTACTTGAAGAACAGTAGTGATACTATTTTGTTGCATATTGACCCCGGCCGAGCTGGCAAAATTGGAAATGCGCCTGTGTAAATAACAGGTGTATCCGGTCGAGGAATATCAGGATATAACCTTGACCGTCGACGGGTTGAATTGAGCGCGATTTGTGACGCTCACAAGAAGAAGGTGGGTGTCGAACAATTATATAACCCGGGTGAAGACAGGAAGTCTGTCAGTTGGAGAGAAGATGCTGGAATGAGAACCTTGTCCCAGAGAGGCTGGGCCCCCAGGCTCCCGGTTGAGTAGCCCAGGAGAACGGGAAAGAAACGCTGTTATGGCCATAAGAGTGGGGGGTCAATATGTTGCAGTTCTGTTCAGTCACCAACTCACCTCTCACACAGTAAAACCTTTAGTAACCCTTTTGAACCCTTTCAAATAAAGTGAGAGGTATATTTTTCTAAAGAACTGTGTCCGCTTGTCTTCATTGCGTCATTATGTTTCTGCATGCATGCACATATGTATGTATAGTTGGTTGTGACTATACAACAATTTAACCCATTACTGGAAGAGATAAGGGGGTTCATATATTTCCAAAGGGTATTAATCCGAAAATGAAAGCAATTGTACGACTGGATTTCGAACGGGCATCCTGCGATGTCACAGTCCAATACGTTTGCGATTAAACCACTTTCTCATTATATATATATATATATATATATATATATATATATATCACTTAAACTGTCACTGTATTTAGAGAAAATATTTTATTCAATCAAAATATTCCCGCATGGACCGAACAGAAAATTTGACAGCAAATCATCAATTCCCTTTCTAAATATTTCATCATTAAAAACACCGAAAACAAACAAACACATACATAGAACAAAACAAAACAAAACGAAAAATTCAGTAAAGTTGGCAATTCTTCTGAGAGATTTTGGATGAGAAGGCGAGGTGCATTATCTTCCCATAACTAATTGCCGCCACAAATCCCTTGTTAAAATCAACTGTCATTGCAAGTTGTTCAACATAAACCTGCCAATTGATTCAACCCAAATAGATTGAAAAAAAAAGACCTTTAAAATATTTTTAGATATTCAATCAAAATATTTCTACCTTCAACATCTATGAATTAATTTCAACCTATCAATCAGTCAACGGAAGGAAAACCAAATAAATTCATTAAAGATTTTTTCATTTTAATCAATTTATGATCATTTTGTTGTTCTTATGTGTCCTGCAATTGATCATAGATTCTCTGCTCAAAAGTTCTTCAGAATACAACAGAAATAACTCCAACATTTTAAACTATCACCTGTGTGGTGCAAGTGAACTTAGGTAACTATGGTAAGTCTATCTATCTAATATGTAAGCATTTTTTTCAGAGGCAATCAATTCTGATCATGGCTTGGACCGGTGCATACAGTGCATTTGCTGTTGAAACGGTTTTTAAGACTGGGGAATCTATAATTGCTATATAGAGAGCTTTTAATACTCCTTGCCCAGTCGACTGGGGCTGTAGAATACACCGACTACATCTCTGCAGAGGGTTAAGACTTCCCTCAACGAATGTCCTGGACATGGCACAAAGCAATCTGATGGTGAGGTTCCTGTAATGCTGGAGCTTTGGGGAATGCAGAGAACCCCTTCACTGCCATTACTCCCAGGTCCACTCTAGCCCGGCGTGGTAGCACCTGATGGGTTCCTCTCAATGAGTCAAATAGAACTAAACTGCGTACTTATGCTAAACTGAACTGCTTGAAATAGAACTGTTTTGACACATAAACTGCGTACTAATGCTAAATTGAATTGTTTGAAATGGAACTGTTTTTGTATGCTAAACTGAATTGTTTGAACTAGAACTGTTTTTGACATAGAAACTGTACTTGAATTGTTTGAAATGGAACTGTTTTGACATTTAACTGCGTGTAAACAAGACCTATACTTATACCAAACTGAATAGGATGAATTAGAATTGTTTGACTAAACTGAATAGCTTGAAACAGAAATGTTTTAAATAATTAAATTGTGTACTCATGCTAAACTGATTTGTTTGAAATAGAACTGATTATTTGCATAAAATGGATTTAGCATTAAATAACCAATAAAGCTTGATATGCTATAAAACCAACCAACGAACTAACCTTTAATGCTTATTTCATGTTACATCGGAATAATGCTGTTCTGGATAGAAGATCGATACTGCTATGGGTTAAGAATTTAAAACCACTGACTTTTCAATTATAAGATAGCAATCTGGAAGACATTGAAGTGCTTGAAGTCCAGAAAATGCCCAGACTGGGAGACAGTCGATTGTGCATCCTTCTGTGAACGTGCTTCTGCTTTGGGATTATCCGATTAAAGAAAAGCCAAATTTAGCTAGATGGATCTACCTTTACCACTTGCCTACGATCTCTTGCATCCCACAGTTGATAGTTTAAAATTCGGGAAGTATTTTCGCTTCACCCTATATCAAAAGTAACAATACTATGCAAAAGCCGATCAAATTCTACTTGGACTTTGGCATAATGATCTGAGTGTTCCCCATTGGTTTTGGAGACCGGGGTTCAATCCCAGGTCAAGTCATACCAAAGACTCAAAAATAGTACTTGATGCCTCATAGCTTAATACTCAGCATTATAAGGTATGGATCAAGAGTAAGTGGAGCAATCCAGTGAAAGGAATAGCGCTTTTCCCTACACCTATAGTAGCTATTGGAAAGGGATCCTTCGAGTCCCTCGATTACAGTTGAGCAACTTATTTATAAGTTTATTGAAGGTGTCCATTGGTTTATGCATCTAATTCAGATCAAACACGGTAACAAGAGTTTGATATATTAATCAAGATTTTATAAATACTCATTTGTAACTGATTGATATAATATTGTTCAGCTCTTGAACATAATATATTAATCTTATACTTACATATAAGATATATGAAACTCAAGTCTGAAATTTCTAAGATGTTGCCAACTGACACTTGAAAAAGGTCTGGAGGATATAATGAACGTAACTCTATGACTATTACAATCGATACGAGAACTATAGTTCATGTAAGTCAGTGTATCATAATAATGATTATACTATTTAGCCTTTTAACCGTCAAATACCCGGCATACGATTGCACAAAATTCCCCCCACCCCCAAAAAAACGACCTAAAATCATTAAAACCTGATTTTTTGTACGGATATATTTTTAAAAAGTAATCCCATCATTCCCTAAGAAGAAAAGCAGTAGTCTTTATATAAAGCCTTTAATTTTTTAGTACCTGACGTGATTTTCCTGAGCTCAAAATAAAGGACTTGATATACCCTAAAAATATAGATATAAAATAGTTCTCAGTTCGAAATATCAATGCGACAGTATATTCACCTTCCCCAAACACTTGGGTGATTCCGATTTCAATCAACTGGCCGTCCCGCTTGATTGGTTATATCATCGGATGGCACGATCGATCTCCTTATCTGGCCACGTTGTGTTTTTGATTTAGAATACAGATCGATCGCTGATCGGAGTCACCAGTCGATGAGTGGACAGATGAAATCGCATAATCAAGAAAGCAACCCCACAAAAAAAAAAAACAAACAAAAAACAAAAACAAATGTCGAACGCCAAAAAAAAAAAAAAAAAAAAAAAACGCAGAACAGCACACTGCTTTGTAACAATAATAATATTTAGTTAAAAAAAAGTGTCTTTAAAAATTGTACATACATTCGCCCTTTACCGGAGGATGGAAGTGATAGACAGGGACCTAATTCACGAATTAACAGTAAGTCAATTTTTCAGCATTCAAAGACGGCCACAAGGCCTCTTCAATTATTGTATTCATTTTAGTCTTTTTTCCTCTCGTTTTCTACAGTCTGGTATAAGGCAATCTCAGTTGGCGTTACCCAGTCGGCTGGGGCTGTAGAATACACTGATCGCATTTCAGCAGAGGGGTAATACCCCCCCCCCCACCAAACGAGTGTCCTGGATATGACAGTAAACAATCTGATGATGAGGTTCCAGTGATGCTAGAGCTTTGGGGAATGCGGAGCACCCTTTCATTGCTATCGTTCCCAAGTCCACTCTGGCCCGGCGTGGTAGCACCTGACAGGGCCTTATCTATGGGTTAAATAGAACTAATCTGTATACTTATGCTGAATTAAATTGTTTGAATTAGAACTGTTTGACTAAACTGAATAGTTTTTAATTGTATAACACCAGGTATAACAAGTGGATATAAAACAGAGATATTAAATAAATCATTAGAAAAGAAACACAAAGGTCACTTGAAAGAATAATGTTAAAAATGCCCCTAAAGTGATAAAAAAACATGAATATGAGAGCAAACGAAGTTGATACAGAAATTAATAAAAAATGAATATAGAAATGGACATGAAACACAGCCAGACAAAAGGATAACAGATAGCGCTAAAGTTTAATAGAACAGTGCCCAAGAAATAACAAGCTTACGAGGAGGAAACCAGACCGAAGATGAATAGATGAGAGAGTGAAATTTACTGTTAAGACAGTGCCCAAGAAATAACAAGCTTACGAGGAGGAAACCAGACCGAAGATGAATAGATGAGAGAGTGAAATTTACTGTTAAGACAGTGCCCAAGAAATAACAAGCTTACGAGGAGGAAACCAGACCGAAGATGAATAGATGAGAGAGTGAAATTTACTGTTAAGACAGTGCCCAAGAAATAACAAGCTTACGAGGAGGAAACCAGACCGAAGATGAATAGATGAGAGAGTGAAATTTACTGTTAAGACAGTGCCCAAGAAATAACAAGGTTACGAGGAGGAAACCAGACCGAAGATGAATAGATGAGAGAGTGAAATTTACTGTTAAGACAGTGCCCAAGAAATAACAAGGTTACGAGGAGGAAACCAGACCGAAGATGAATAGATGAGAGAGTGAAATTTACTGTTAAGACAGTGCCCAAGAAATAACAAGGTTACGAGGAGGAAACCAGACCGAAGATGAATAGATGAGAGAGTGAAATTTACTGTTAAGACAGTGCCCAAGAAATAACAAGCTTACGAGGAGGAAACCAGACCGAAGATGAATAGATGAGAGAGTGAAATTTACTGTTAAGACAGTGCCCAAGAAATAACAAGGTTACGAGGAGGAAACCAGACCGAAGATGAATAGATGAGAGAGTGAAATTTACTGTTAAGACAGTGCCCAAGAAATAACAAGCTTACGAGGAGGAAACCAGACCGAAGATGAATAGATGAGAGAGTGAAATTTACTGTTAAGACAGTGCCCAAGAAATAACAAGCTTACGAGGAGGAAACCAGACCGAAGATGAATAGATGAGAGAGTGAAATTTACTGTTAAGACAGTGCCCAAGAAATAACAAGCTTACGAGGAGGAAACCAGACCGAAGATGAATAGATGAGAGAGTGAAATTTACTGTTAAGACATTGCAAAGATAAACATAACCAAAAGAATTGATGAAGACCTTTATTCAGCAGTGAACACAAATTGGATGAGGTTGATGACCATGATTATGACGATATCATCATCATCATCATCATGATGTCATGCTGCTTGCACTGATCTCCCTGACCCTTCCTCGCTACCCATCTCTATCGTCTATCGCTTTCGGGGGGTCTTCCTGGCAACATCCTGTATCGGCACAGAGCTGCTTTATATAGGTTCTAGCTGATCGTCCCACCTTTGCATGTCCATGTGAATGGGCCCAAAGGAGTATATCGCTTATGACTTCGTCCTTACTTCTCAAGGAGTAAGAGCTGAACTCGCCTTATACTCTCCAAGTACTCCTTGCCAGATTTGTCTCTATATCATGGATCAAGGCTTTAGAATCCTCGGTTTTGGGCAAACCAAACCATGCTTGATCATCGAGGTTCTTCCGACGAGGTCGTGAAAGTGTCGAACCACACAGGATTGTGAGAGCTGAACTCGCCTGATACTCTCCATGTGATCCTTGCCAGATTTGTCTCTATATCATGAAGCAAGACTTCAGAACCTACGATTTTAGGCTAACCCGACTTTACTTGATCATCGAGATTCTTTCGCCGAGGTCGTGAAAGTGACGAACCACACTGGTTTGTGAGAGCTGAACTCGCCTGATACTCTCCGTGTGATCCTTCTAGTTACTGTATTGTGATCAACTGCACCATCACCTTTTGCACAACAAATGTTTTTGGTTATTTCCGCGGTGTTATGGCCATGTTCAAACTCATAAAGCTCAAGTTCCTGAATTAGACTACATTCCACATTCAGAGTGAAGCGATGCATAACATGTCAGCACACCAACTACCACGATACTATCAACAACAACGGGTACCTAATACGGCTTAAACTGCTTTGGTCACCCAATGAAAATTAGCGTGTATTGAAATATTGCATCGGTGCGGCTTTCAAATCACAGAGTAAATGATGCACCGAGTGTCAGCGCATCAACTACCACGATACTATAAGCCATGGCAGATACTTCCCACAGTTTGAACGACTTCAGTCAGGTGACAGATAGGATATAATGTACCATGCAACGCAAAACCTTTGACTCACCCGAATATTTAATACACACTCTACATATTATAAGTCATTTCTTCGTTTTACAACTTTCTTGATAAAAAAAACCCCGCAAGATTTCGCAATGCTGATGAAATCTGAGGAAGAGGAAGAGGAGAAAAACATTTTGTCTAACAAAGTTTTACTGAAAAATATATTTGACAGGCGGAAACCTTTTTCGTTGAGTAAAAGAAGTGAGCGAAGAAAACACATTTGCAGAGGAAGCAACATTTTGGAAGTGTTGAAAAATAAGGGAATTTGATGTGGCAAACGAAAGAAAAAAGAAAGAGAACAAAAATGCAAGGGAAGATAAACGCTAATCAATTAAAATAATTAAAGAAAGAAGGAAAGAAAGAAAAAAGAGAAGAAAGAAGAGAAGAAAGAAGAGAAGAAGATGCAAAGAAAAAGAGGAAAAATGCAAGGAAAGAAACGAATTATGAAAACAGATGAATGAAAAAAAAAAAAAACAAAAAAAAAAAAAACAATCAGAGAACAAAAAAGAAAAAAGGTGGAAAAAGAAGAAAAAAGAAAGTGAATATAAAGAGAAGCGGACAAAAAAGAACGAAAGAAAGAATGAAAGAAAAAAGATGCGCACAAAAGGAAGAAAAAATATGAAAAGAAAGAAAGAAAGAAAAGAACTATAAAACCAAAAAAAAAAAAGGTTGTAAGAATGAAAAAAGAAAAAGAAAAGGAAAAGAAAGAAAAGTAAGGAAAGGGAAAATTAGTAGTATTCAATTTCAAAATAATTAAAGAAAAAAGCAAAAAAAAAAAAAAGCAAAAAAAAAAAAACAACCAAAAACGAAAGGCACAAAAAAGAAAGAAAAAAGATGCACCCAAAAGAAAGGAAAAGTGCAAAGAAAGAAACGAAAATGAAAACTACGAAAAAAGAAAAAAAAAACAATAAAAGAATAAAGACAAAAAGGAAAAGAAAGAAAAAAAAAAAGAAAGAGGATAGAGTGTTGAAAAAAGTAAGAAAGAGAGAACGAAAGAAAGAACGAATGAAAGAAAGTAAGACAAGGAAAAGAGAAAAAAAAAAAGAAAGAAAAGTAAAATGAACGAGCCAAGTGTAGAGCTGAAGAAAAAAAAATAAAAAAAATAAAAAAGCTATAAAAGAAAAGTCAAGCCTAGAAAGAGGAACTAATTAGGAAAATAGCGGAAAGATTGTGAGTGAAGTAAAGAATAATTGAGCAATGTTTACCGTTTCGGATAATTTGACAAGACTGAAATTAAAGGCCGGTCGCTTGGCTTGTGGTTTTTCTCTTATTTTCTACTGTTGAAATATCAAGAAGCAGAATTTTCCCGCCACTTTTGATGGCGCTCTTTTGCTCGTGCGCAGAAGCTGCGCTATTAACAGGAAGTGACGTTGACTAGCGATGGGGTCGGTGGTGCCAGCATCAGCAGGAAGTGATTGCCCTGCCAGCAGCAAAACGCGATTGACAAACTTTTCAATCTGCCGAACCAATAACAAGATAAGACATACGCAACTATGCATACACAACTACATATACAGTCAGGATCAGGCTTACTTAGCGAAACGGTTTTTGTTGTAGGAAATGGAATCCTCGCAGTGTAATGGTTAAAACGCTGGACTGCAGAATCGTAGTAATCGAGTTCGAACTCCAGTCGTGCTATTACGTTCACTTTCAGACAAATACCCTTGGGAAATGAATGAACCCCCTTATCCTTCTAGAAGGATGACTTTGACATTAAATAACCCGAAAAGAGTGATATGATATTGAACAAAAGAAACCAAATCACCCAAAACATGTCAATAACCAAGCAGTAACATCCACCCTCTGACATAATTTATGTACTTACCCATCCTCTCCGCACGGGCAGGATATGACACTAGGTCAATTTTAAGCGGAGTTTAACAGGTTAAATTCTGAGTTTTCTTTCTCCGAGACTGTTTGCCAAACCAAGGCTAAAGAACCCACTTGGTCCTACTACTTATCCTTAGCTGGAGGAAGAATAATTGGATTCATACTTTTCCCAAAGGTATTAGTAGTATTCGAAGTGCAATCAGCCTTGTCCAGGATTTGAACTCCAGTTATCGAGTCCATTTCCTACATTACACTACGAGCACCTCAGACATAAAGTAACACCACAGGAAGCATTCTAAAACAACAGTATGGACTCCAATACAGAACTCACCAATACAAACGCCTATTCTTCACAAATACTGATAAAAAAGCGAACTTACCGTTACGGTTATCGTCGTAGGAAATGAAATGAAATGGGTAACCCGAGTTCAAATTTTAGACAAAGGTCTTTGAGTTTCTCACAGTGCTAATGCCCCTGAGAAAGACATGAGTCCATCCGTTCTCCCTCCATCAATGGGAAGTAGGACAGACTGATTTTTGCAAAGCCTTAGTTAGGCATCCAGTTTAAGAGAAGGAAAACACTGAATTTAAACCAGTTGCACTTTGCGTTAAAATTGACCTAGTGTCACCAACTGTCCCTGTCGGAGGGGTTGGGTAAATATATATTCTTCAAAAAATCAAAATCAGACTCCGACCAAAACTGTTGAAAAGAGTTGTACAAAATATAACTACAGCTTGATTAAAAACCTTTGAACTTTTACAGGACAACTTCAACAAAATATTAAATTTAGAAAAGACTCAGAAAAATGTGTAAGTAACTTGCAAGTACAAGTTTATCCTATATTCATTCAAACTACTCAATACAGAACTTAATTTTACTGCCCTTTTTATCACATTATAATAAGAATATATTAGGTAAAGACCTGATAGCGTTCTTTAGAGGAATAAAACTGGAAGAACATTATGGAATTTTCTACAATAAATTAAATATATTAGAATCACTTAAAGAAACGGATAACTCATTTACGACAATCAAAACAGAGATACAAATCCAAACATTTGAAACAGAAAATACAAAAAATCATTAAAGAAGATAACCTAAGGGTATGGCGGATTATATATGGAAGGAAAAAGGAAACCATCTGCCCTTATAGGATAAAGTGGAAATAATTGATAGGGCTGAACATTGAAGGATTAGACGCCTTAAGGAATCAGCACATATGTTGGGCTACAATGACCTGCTGATTTGAACAAGTATAGAGTTGAATACAATATGGGAACCGATAATTAAAAAGGCTAGATGGAAAAAAAAAAAAACTGAAAATGAGCACAGGTAAAAAAATCATACATAATAGTAATAATCCTAGTCAAGTAAGAACATTAAGTTTATAAGTCCAAAAAACTCACTCTGAATTGTCCAGCTGGACACATGGCGTAACTGTTATTGGCGTTGGTTCTCTAAGCTTCTAAGGAGTCAATCATCTGACTGCAGGCGAATAACAATATAGGAATACTTAACACTTGTACCCGGTTATAGCTAACGGAATCATAACAGGCGACCCCTGTGTATTCAATAAAAGACGTAGTTCGAAGTTCCGTGAAGGTTTCCGAGTTCGACAAACACCTGAAGAAGGCCGGAGGACATATCGGCCGAACCTTCGTGGAAAAACAATAACGATAAAGACAATAGTCCGAAAACCCTTAATGATAAAAATCATCAAGCTTCGTCTCAGAAATTTAGACAACTAAGATAACCTAAGTTTTGGACTAATGCTCTTGGGGAAGAATATGAACCACCTTATCCCCTCAGCTATGAGTTTAATAGTACCACTGCAAGGATGGCTTTGGCATTACATAACCCACGAAGGTTGACATAACAAAGAAACCAAATCAAAAAGGAGGATTTAATCATAAGAGTTAAATAAGAGCATACAGGTTGTTGTCCTGAAGACCTACCTAGGGCGATGAACGATAGGGAGGAGTGGCGAGAGAGGGTCAGGGATATCCGTGCTGCCAGCACGATATGATGATGATGATGAATAAATAAACGTTTTACCGGGAACTCACAAATGACTACTCAGTAGAAGATATAAGTGCCATCGTTGCTATGAAAATACTTGTAGGGCAACGGTTATTGTCTTATCAAATGGACACGGTGAACCGAGTTCAAATCCTGGATTTGGTTTGGTTTCTTTGCTTAATGGCATATCAACCTTCGTGGGTTATTTAATCCCAAAGAACAGCAATGATGCTATTTAACCCACAGCTGGGTGGATAAGAGGGTTCATGCCTTTTCCAAGGGCATTTGTCCGAAAGTGAACGTAATAGCGCGACTGGAGTTTGAACTCACTTACTACGATTCCGCAGTCCAGCGCTATAACCAATACACCAAGAGAACACCCCCTCAAATCCTGCAGGTTGCTTGCATTTCACACAGCACTAACATCCTATTGAAAGATTTGCATCGAGGTCTTTCTCTTCCAGTTATGGGTGTATAGTAGGGCAGACTGAGATTTTTAACCCTGGCATGGCAACCGATCTAGGAGAAGGAAAACTCTGATTTCAAACCTGTTAAACTTAAAACTGATCTTTTTTTGCATATCCTGCTCATATATATATATATATATATAAGAAAATAATGGAAAAGAAAACTACAGTATGGTGAAAATCTGACATAGTCCAAAAATGATGCTTAATGAATTCATCACTTTTGGTCTACTCTGTCAATTTTTCACACACACACACACACACACACACACACACATATATATATATATATTAATGCCATCATTAGGTCACTTAAGGAAATGCATTTTCAAAATATCAACAATAAACGAAAACAAAATATTAGAAATATTTACACTCGTAAATCGTAAACCAGCCCAATTCAATTTACTCCTCAAAATAAAGGTAGATCAGTACTCTCATTAAATAACTGCTTCATGACAATAATATCCAAATCCGTTGATCACTATATACAACCTTTAGTAAAGCAAGTCAAATCCTGCATACGTGACACAATTGATTTTCTTGATAAAATCATTAACATTGAATCGATACCTGAAAATGCTGTACAAGTAACAATGGAAATTAAATTCGTATACTTGAACATTAAACATGTGGAAGGGATATCAGCCTTTAAAGAAAGGTGATTGATTGATTGGTGAAGTCACGCTTATAAACGCCGGTTCCTGCTAGATCACAAAAGTTGAGAATCGGTGAGCATGCTAAATAGATGGTTTGGTTGTGTTTTATGGGGTATCAACCCTTGTGGGTTATTTAATCCCAAATCCTTTTGATAGACACATAAGCACACCCACATACATGTATATGATTTGCCAGCAAATAATTTGAAGGTAACATTATTTTAAAACGATCCAGAGCTTATTTGTTTTCACACAGATGATTTCAAGTATTGCTATTAAACACTAAAAGTTTTATCTTCACACAGTTTAATGGTTCATTGGCTGTGTTTTATGACATATCAATACCAAATAATATATATATATATATATATATATATATATATATATATATATATATATATATACTCCTCGACCTGTGGGTTGAGCAGTTAAGTGGGGAATTTTTCGGCTACTACATCCGCTGAAATGCAATAGCTCTTCTCTAGAACTGAGCAGTCCGGTAGCCGATAGCGTATATATAAAAGAGTTATGCGTAAAAAAATCTTTCGCTTAGGCTGAGATGACTATAGTCCTGGGGTAATGTATGCAACTGACGTAAAGTCAGCCGGGTTTCAATCTCGGCTTGAAGTATCTTGTTGGTTTAGTCTTACTGAAGAGTTGTGATAGAACGAAACAGTCTGCCCGTGGTTGACTATATATATAATTTGTAAGCGAATAGTTTGTTGGTATTTTTAAATGAATCAGAGCTCATTTGTCTGTTCGCCGCTCAGTAGTTTCAATTATTGTTATCAAACACTTATAATTAAGAAACGAGATTATCCTTTCAATTTATGAATAAATAGAGATACTGAATTAAATCTCTGAATTTGAAGAAACTTCTCCCAATGGAACAATTCTTCCACTTAACAGGCCATAACTTTAAGAGATTCTAAATTCATTCTAATAAAGAAGATCACAAAAACTTTCCAAAATTACATCAGTTCTAGAAACCATGAGCATAGATGCATCTTACGTCTTGAAACTCATACTCAAAAAAGCTCAACAACAAACTAAACCACCTCATAAATTGACATTCTCAAATATTTATTAAAATGTTTAAAAATTCATTATTTAACAATTCTTTATGTTTTAGTCTAATAATCATACTTTGCAAAAACAATTATATTGGAAACTATTATTAAACCCGTTCAGATCGTTGAATTTTTAAGTTTTAAAATTTACACGTGAAACCTATCTTGTGGCATTGAACGTCTTTTAGTCTTGAAATGAAATAGATGTGATCCGATGATTTCCGAAGACCGAAACCTGTTGGGATTAATAAGAAAATTAACGAATTAATATATGTATAACAATAATTTTTTACACATTTATTCTTTTGTTCATAACCTAACACACACACACACACACACACACACACACACACACACACACACACACACACACACACACACATATATATATATATATATATATGGATCGCCATTAAAAATGTAAATTTTTGAATTTAGATATACAATCTCAATACTTTTTTCTCAAGCTTAAGTATTGAGAATTGTATATTTAAAGTTTTTGAGATTGTATATTTAAATTCAAAAATTTAGATTTTAAATGGTGATCTATGAGCTCCGTATATAGGGAGCTTTGGAAATTTTTAATAATTTCGTAAACTTATAATTTGACCAATTCTCACTCAAATGATCTTAAATTCTAACAGTATGTGTAGAAAGAATTCAAAAATTCTCTTTAATATTTTATGTTTATTTTCTATTCATGTATAGAAATGTCATTCACTGGAAAGGAAAAGACGTTTAAACATTAAACATAGAATTTTAACTTGTTTCTACAAATGCTGTTCAAATTTGAAATCGTTTGAATAAGAATTGGTCAAGTTATTAGTTGTCTAAATTTCTGTGACGAAGCTTGTTGATTTTTATCATTAAGGTTTTTTGGACTATTGTCTTCATCTTTATTGTTATTTCCACAAAGTTTCGGCTGATATGTCCGCCGGCCTTCTTCTGGTGTTTGTCGAACTCGGGAACCTTCACGGAACTTCGAACTACGTCCTTTATATGAGCGAATAAGAGATTTCTTCTCTAATCTGTGCGGTCAAGATTTTCTGCATCTTGGTAAACATGTTATCGGTTTATAGTTGCTGGGGATAGTTCCTTTTCATGCGTATTTCTATACCAGTGAAGTTTTCTCTTTAGTCATCCATTCTGGTGTGCTTGCTTCATGCAAAGCCTGTCTGTCGCGGATGGTCGGGAATTTTCAAAATCGGAATCAATGTATACCATCGTAGCGCGTTTTCCAATTTGGCATTTTCTTGAGTGTTGCTCTTATCGAGTTCAGGTGTATGTTCGCCTGGGGACATTTTTTGAGTTCTAATTCTTTTTTCCTGTTATTTATCCAATCAGTAATTCTGTTATGATCTTTCCGTTTCCATATTCTATCCAAAATTGTTTCGTTTATTTTGCATCCGGTTATTGATTTGTCTTTGTGCCATCTTCACTAACGTTTGAAGAAATTCTTTTCGCTATTTTTGAAAGCCCTGTTTTATTTGTATTGCTTGGTCCAATCCCGGTAACTTTTGAGTCTTCCTTCTTTCGCCAATATCTTTTGATTCATTTCTAGTTGTATAGTTACACTTATCTGCGGTTATTGTTTTTAGATCTTTTCATTTCGTTGAGTTCCTGTGCATGAAAGATTCACAATTTTTGATTTGATATGTATTTATTTCAAAAGTGGAAGATTCCATCTTATACCCCGAAACAGGGAGGCGTGTTGGACTGTTTGGAGCAGAGTTCTACCAGCAAGTAAAAGTAAGTAAAGTTGGCGACCTTAGTCGACCCAAACGCTCCATTTTCAGTAGCTACAACGCCGAGGTGTTGGGGAGGGCGCAACACCATTTCCAGGATTGCTCCACTGCCCTTGATCCTTACATTTTAGTGCTGACTGATGATCAAAGGGGCATCAAGTACCATTTTTTAAGTCTTTGTTATGACTCGAGATTGGACCCTGATCTCCCGGACAATTGGCGAACATTGCCCGTTAGTAGTTGCAGGAGATCGGCCAATCAGAGATGACTAAAGCTTATATAAGCAGGGGAAAGTAACAGCCAAGAGTCAAAACGTATTTCAGCCTTGGTACAGAGAAGACGTACCGTTTTTGTATTAAGAAATCCCCAACTGAATACAAGATGGCAACCCGAATTCTACCAATCTTGCTTAGCAGTTTCACTCGTCCCAGCTTCTTTATTTGTCCTTCTATCCTCATTTCCCATCCAGGTTTTGTATTTCTGTTTGAATCTCTTTGGAGGATGCCAACGAGTTTTGCTCCTCCATAGATTAACTTGTTCATTTCTGCAATGTTGTCCATTGGAATATACACTCCTGGACAAAAAATATCAGACCACCATCAAAAATGAAGAAAAAGATATCGTTTACAATTTTTAAATGCTGAAAATCAGATATATGAAAGATAAGGCATAAAGATGAGTAATTTAAAATATGAATAAATTTCAATTCATTTTTTTATATATATGTTCGCATTTATGCTCAATTTTAAAATTTTGTTTTGACTTAAATATAAGATCAATGAGCAAAATAATAGAATATAAAGGCAAATTTTTTATTTGATATTTTGTAGATCCGCCGTTAGCTTTCAAGATTTAAAAAATTCGGCTCGGCATACAGTTAACTAGTTTCTAAAGTTGAACCAAAGGTATTTTTCCCATGCGTCTAAGATTACGTTTTTGAGTTCAGAAATTGCTGAGTATTGTCGCCCTCCTTCATAAACTTTTGCAACAATCAATGCCTACAAATTTTCAATAGGATTGAGGTCAGGAGAGCACGCTGGATGGACGAGATGTCTTATTTTTTGTTCAAGCAAGTACTTCTTTGTTATTGAGGCATTGTGGATAGCAGCATTATCTTGGTGAAAAATCCATTCTTCTCCATATCGACGACGCCTTTTTTGTGCTAGAAATAAATCATTTAGCATCTTCACATAATCTGATGCTTTTTATCGACCACTGACTTATTATAAGTTTTCCTGGAAATGAGAAGCCACCCCTCCAGATCATAGGAGATCGTCCTCCACTATGTCTTATTGAGTAATTCTCTTCTGGAAAATTTTTTGCGTGCCAGTACTTCTGAAAGTAATCTGGATCGTCTAAATTGAACTTCTTTTCGTCCGAGAAAATAAATTTTCATCATTCTTTAGCACTTCTGGTTTGATAATAACGAGCATATTCCAGTCGTTTCTCTTTGCGTTTCATCGTTAACCATGAACAATAAATTCTTTTCTAAAGCTTAATTTTTTCGTTGTTTAAATGGCTTCTAATTGTTCGAGTACTGCAAGTGTTGTATATTGACCTACGACCCGGCCGGGCAGTCAAAATAGGAAATGCACTGGTGTAAATAACAAGTGCATCTGGTCGAGGAATATCAGGATATTATGACCTTGACCGTGGACAGGTTGAATGAGTGCGAAATTGTGACGCCCACAAGAAGAAGGTGGACGTTGAACTATTATATAACTCAGTGCACAGGAAATTCAATCAGTTGAGGATCAGACGAGTTGGAGATAAGATACAGTAGAGAAAACCCTCACCCAGAGAGGCTGGGCTCCCAGGCCCCCGGTTGAGCAGCCCTGGAGAACGGGAAAGAAACGCGGTTATGGCCAATAGAGTGGGGGTCAATATGTTGCAGTTCTGTTCGGTCTCCAACTCCCTCTCACACACAACCCTTTCAAATAAAGTGAGAAGTATATTTTTCTAAGAACTGTGTCGCTCGTCTTTATTGTGTCGTTGTTATGATTTTGCATGCATATGCATATGTGTTTGAATGGCTATACAACACAAGGAGCATCCACTACAGATTTCAATATTTTTGATGTTGACAAAGTTTTCTTTTTTACTTCGCTAACAATTCTTCTCTTGAATTGTGGTGATAAATTCTCTGGCCTGCCTGTCGGTTTTCTTGTTCCATACTTATTTGGACTTTTCAAGTAATTGCAGATAACGGTTTTACTGCGTCCTAAGGCTTTTAAAATTTCTTTCTGAGATTTTTCAACTCTTTTAGGAGCTGTAAATTTCGCTTTTCTCAAAATCAGATAAGAGTTCCTTTAGCCATTTAAGTTTTTAGTATTTTAAGAGTTACAGTTTTAATAACTTTTATATTACGTAGACTATATATAATAAAATTTTCAATTAAATTATGTCGTTTTATCTTTAGTTTTTATTGGTGGTCATATTTATATCAAAAATGAATTTTATGCTAATATACATATAAAAATGAATTGAAATTTCTTCTTATTTTAAATTTAAATGTCTATTAACCATATCTTTCATATATCTGATCCTCATAATTTAAAAATTGTAAACAATATCTTTTTCTTTATTTTTGAAGGTTATCTTATATTTTGGTTCAGGGGTGTATTTCAATAAATTATTTACTTTTTCGATCTTTCTCAGTCGCGATTCCTTAGGGATAGAAATTTAGTCTTATGTTCACTCATGGTTTTCTTCATTAATTATACATTTTCTGTGTCTCTCTGTGATAAAATTGATGTTTAATATTGGGATCTTTGATTATTTAGTTTTTCATATTTAGTGTCTCAATTCTCCCAGGAGGCTCTCTTTGAGTATTTTATTCACTTTTCACGTCTCCATACATTGCTAGTATATCAAGGTCAGAAAACTAACCTCTCTTCAAAATCACTCTCGCTTTGTCAACAAGACTTGTATAAAATTTATCGGATTCTGTTTAGATCTCTATCATCCGTCTCTTATATCTTGTTTGTGTAAGATTGCTTTAAAATGATTAATGGGTGACATTTTTGTTATCTTCTCTTGTCCATTTTTTCTTTTTGGTGACTCTTAGATGCATTGTTATTCCGGTGTTTGTGTACCTGAAATAAGAACAGTCAACATTAGCAGGATGCCGATAGATCCCCAATGTTGCCTATCAAGGGAGTATCTGCTGAAAACTTAGATCTGTCATCTGAGTTCCACGTTTGAGGTGCCTGTGGTGTAATGGTTATCGTCGTAGGAAATGAACACAGCGACACGAGTTTAAATCCTGGACGAGACTGATATCATTACACACAGCACTAATACCCATGGGAAAGGTATGAATCCAATTCTCCCTCCGGTTATGGGTAAATAGTAGGGCAGACTGGGTTCTTCAGCCTTGGTGAGGCAACTAGTCTAGGAGAAGGAAAACTCTGAAATCAAACCTGTTAAACTTCGCTTAAAAATTGACCGTGTGTCATATCCTGCCCGAGCGGAGTGGTTGGTAATTATGGAATCCCACGTTGATGTAGATTTGGTTTTGTCATTTTTCATGGGCATTATGTTGTGGCCATGTCAAACCTAGGGATTGACTATAATCTGTGCTCCTATCACAGATGTAACCTGGTACTCTTACAAGAAAGAGGACACTTGAGAGGGGGAAACAAAGTAAAAGCAAAACATCCTGGTTTTAAAATTATTAAGTTTTAACTTGTATAAGTCACCTTTTGAAAACTGTTGTGGTTTAAATTTTAATTCGTTACTTAAGCTGTTACTTTCTGTGTGGATTGGATTACGACTGACACTAATGTTGAGTTGTTTAAACACGAACAATTTTGGCGGGAGATCTACAGTGCCCGATCTTCGCACACCGTTTAAGTGTTATATTCCAAATTCTTTTTCCTAAGTATTCCTATCACCATTTTTTTTTTCTTTTTTTCTTTTTTTTTGTAAAATATCTCAATCACGCAATCTGGGGTCCGTGCTACAACAAAAAATTCTTTACTCTTCAGTTGTCTTATGTTCTTTTACTAATAATCAAAATTTTCAGGTTCTCTTTTTTTTTAAACGAGAGAAAAAGAAAAATACAAAATTTTACATCGATAGTACGACATTTTTAAAAAATATTCATAGACAAGCAAAAATTTCAGCATATCAACAAAGATAAGAATTTCAGAAATCCAGGTAAAATGTGCTTACCTGGGTTTCCCATTCTTATACATCGACTCTCATATTATTATTATTATTATTATTATTATTATTATTGTTGTTGTTGTTGTTGTTGTTAATTTCCTATGCATTTGTTCCTTTATGGATATTTCCTTTTATTTTTATTATTTTTATTGAATCATTTTCGATTTGTAGTTCTTTGTTAATTATAGAGAGACGAATATGAAAAGCAGAAAATCAAGAGAAGCCATCACGTCAAATCGTATTCTTTATTTATGTGTTTATGGAGTGGAGGGTCTTACCTTTAGAGTAATCAGACGAGATTCCATGTTTTGTTTTTCTCTTTAAATGCGGCGTATATTGAAGAGATGCAGCAAGAAATTAGATGAAAAGGTATTGACAAGGATTGTTTTGTTCGTCATTTCATATTTGGGAAAAACACGATTCTTTCTTTGTGATAAAAAAAAGGAAAGAAAGAAAAAAGTCCAGAACGTTCTCAAAGAGAATTCCAAATCATTCCATGGAATTATGCGGACCATTTATTTTAAGCTTCGTATGAACAAGCAACGAAACGTAATAGGAAAAAAAAAAAAGATAAGAAGAGTGAATGATATAATTAAACACCCCCCCACACATATTTGTATGCTGCTTTATATATATGTAAAGAGAAAATAAGAGAAGTGTGTGTGTGAGAGAGAGAGAGAGAGAGAGAGAGAGAGAGAGAGAGAGAGAGAGAGACTGTACATTTATGATGCATGCCGATTTCTTTTTGGTAATAGCGTGCAGAAAGAGAACTGTCAACCAGAAGTGAAGGTGCATGGTTAAATAAATACTGAGAGATATGGAAGGACAAAACATCAAATAACAGAGATCATAGCAACCGTAAAAGCAAAAGAAACAGAAAAGTATTTTAACTATGAGAGTTCATTTACATGATACCATTAACAAGAAAGATTCCCTGTCCTAACTAGATTTTTCTTCATCTCTAGAACACGAGTGGTACGATCCATCTTTACTTCAAGTGATATGGGACAAATAGGACTGGATGAAATCGTATTATGAGAAGTGGTGAATACTTGAAATGAACTGATGCCATTATTTTCTATCTCTAGGATTAGAAGAGCTCGTATCCTCTTCAAGTAACATAAGTTGGACTGGATTGAAGGGTACAATTTGCAGAGATGAAGCCCTGAAATGACTGTACTCTTTTACTCCTCCATTGAACATTGGGAGGGGTGCTAAAGTGACTGTTGCGTGGACATTTAAATTGAACATTCTAAATTTATCAAGAAACATGATAAACCATACAATAGGTACATGTTTGGGTCCCGAATTTAACCAGAAATTCATTTACAGCCTCTAAATAGCCCTATGTGGAAAAAAAATAATATTTATTTGTCTTTTGGCACACAAAAAACGATAAAAAAATCAAAGAATAGGATTCTTTGATTTTTTATCGTTTTTATGTGTGTCAAATTAACGTTTTTATGTGTGTCAAATGATTGGTTTTATGTGTGTCAAATCTATGTTTTTATGAGTGTCAAATTAATGTTTTTATGTGAGTCAAATTATTGTTTTTATGTGAATCAAATTAATGTTTTTATGTGAATCAAATTAATGTTTTTATGTGAGTCAAATTAATGTTTTTATGTGTGTCAAATTAATGTTTTTATGTGAGTCAAATTAATGTTTTTATGTGTGTCAAATTAATGTTTTTATGTGAATCAAATTAATGTTATTATGTGAGTCAAATTAATGTTTTTATGTGTGTCAAATT
The DNA here is from genome assembly GCA_963585895.1 of Sepioteuthis lessoniana. Taxonomy (NCBI): domain Eukaryota; kingdom Metazoa; phylum Mollusca; class Cephalopoda; order Myopsida; family Loliginidae; genus Sepioteuthis; species Sepioteuthis lessoniana. Next base: position 29,612,250 of record OY757906.1, read on the forward strand.
AATGTTTTTATGTGAGTCAAATTAATGTTTTTTATGTGTGTCAAATTAATGTTTTTATGCGAATCAAATTAATGTTTTTATGTGTGTCAAATTAATGTTTTTATGAGCGTCAAATTAATGTTTTTATGTGAGTCAAATTAATGTTTTTATGTGTGTCAAATTAATGTTTTTATGTGAGTCAAATTAATGTTTTTATGTGAGTCAAATTAATGTTTTATGTGAGTCAAATTAATGTTTTTATGTGAATCAAATTAATGTTTTTATGTGAATCAAATTAATGTTTTTATGTGAGTCAAATTAATGTTTTTATGTGAATCAAATTAATGTTTTTATGTGAGTCAAATTAATGTTTTTATGTGTGTTAAATTAATGTTTTTATGTGAGTCAAATTAATGTTTTTATGTGTGTCAAATTAATGTTTTTATGTGAGTCAAATTAATGTTTTTATGTGTGTCAAATTAATGTTTTTATGTGAGTCAAATTAATGTTTTTATGCGTGTCAAATTAATGTTTTTATGTGAATCAAATTAATGTTTTTATGTGAGTCAAATTAATGTTTTTATGTGTGTCAAATTAATGTTTTTATGTGAGTCAAATTAATGGTTTTATGTGTGTCAAATTAATGATGAAACCTATCAAAGTTATGATTTTGGAGGAGTATTAATTTCACATTCCAGTATCAAAGTAAACGAAATGAATACTCAAAATTTTACTAAGTGTGTGTGTGTGTGTTATGTACCCAATATTCATACTGGAAAGCAACTTTGGCGACAAAATATTAGAAATTTTATATACTGATATACTGAAAACATTTCGGTGTTTCCCACACGCCTAAATATGCATTTGCAGGACAATGCTGGAAAAGTAAGGACGAACTCATAAGTGACGTTCTTCTTTGGACCCCTACAGTTGGACGTACCAGTGTTGACTGACCAGCAAGAAATTATTCCCATAATCTCTGTGTGGACACAGCATGTTGTTTAGAAGATCTGCCGGGAGCGATGGATGATAGGAACGGATATATATATATATATATATATATATATATATATATATATATATATATATATATATATATATATATATAAAGAGAGAGAGAGAGAGAGAGAGAGAGTCAGGGAAATCGGTGCTGTCAACAAGACTTGATGAGGAAGATTGCTTTAAAATCTGGTTTTAAAAAGTAGAATTTTATTATTATATATTACTAAACCATTCAATCCAAAGACTCAGAAAATTTCTGGAAACAATAGGGGTATTAAAATTTGCATATATCTGATCGAGAAAACAATCTTAAAAACTGGACAAGAATTTCTATAATAAATTTGCAAGTTATCATTGATTTTTCGATAAAACTCTCACCTTCAAAACACCGAAACTTTTTGATAAAAAAATCATAGCTAAAAATACAACCCCCCCAAAAAAAAACCAAAAACAAAACAAAAAACAACATAAAACAACAATAAATAACAAAAAAAAGCCCAAAACAAACCAACAGAAAAACAAAACAAAAAACACAGACGTAGAAACAAACAAAACAAAAATAAACAAGCAAAAAAAGTGTTTGCCAAAAAAAAAAAAAAAAAAAAATTAAGATTAAGAATGTCCACATGTCCTGTTTCACAAACAGTTTTCAAAAATACCCAATGTCTGTCCCTAGCCCACTGTGTACATCCATATAAAGTAAAGTTAGCGGCCGTAGTCGAGGGCGACCAAAAGGCTCCCTTTTCAAAAGCTGCTACACCGAGGTGTAGGGGAGGGTGCTACTCCTTCCCCTGGATTGGTGACGTTTAATGCATAAATATTCATGCCAATATGCACACACCTATATGCATATGCATTATTCCATTTAAACATGTGCACTTCTGCACAGAAGAGCTAATAGTGTAATAGAGGTATTATGAATTAAAAAGTAGGTGATCGAAAATTTCCATAAGAAACTATAATATGATTTTTAAAATACTTGCTCTTTAAAATGTAATCGATATTTTGTCGCTTAAATAATGCCGTAGACTAGTAGATATGTTTATAATCTCAAAAACAACATTTTGAAGATCATAGATATATTGTGAAGGATAGCTATTGCTATAATATGCGATGAAATACATTTGTAATATATTTTTCTTTTTAATTAATGAAACGTGGACAACGCTAGTTAGTCTTGCTAGTTGTTTTATAAATGCAAAAATCAGATCAACAAAACGCCTTCTTCAGTGAATATTTAATCATAAATGGATCAAAATCGGATTTCTCAAAGCTATCAAGTCTAGAGATTCCGTAACCTTTATAATCTGATTTGAAAGACATAAAAAAATGTTGCACGATCTTTTTTCGTGCTAGGTCCAACACGTGACACGACTCTTTTTGTATTGACGTCATTACCGGAAAAAAGTAGCTCAGTGGCCTTGAAAATTCGTGAATTTGCTAAAATTATGCAAGATGTACTAGCAATAAAGGGCGCACGTTTCTGAGAAAAACAACAACAACAACAATAATAATAATGTGCTTATCAACAAAAAGAGAGAACATGTCGTCAAGTAGATTTTGCTGTCCCAGTGGACCATTATCATCATGTCGCGTTGCCAACACGGATCTCCTTGACCCTCTCTCGTCACCCGTCTCTATCGTCCACCGCTCCCGGGAGGCCTTCAAGGCTATATCCTGTATCGGCAGAGCTGTTGTATATATGTTCTAGCTGGTCGTTCTTCCTTTGCTCGTCCATGTGAAGGGGTCCACAGGAGTATATTGCTTATGAGTTCGTCTTTACTTCTCCAGAAGTGTCCCGCATGTCTGGTTTACCTAATTTTGATAGTTTTGTGATGGGTGGTAGGTGGCCGTATAGCTGCGATAGACAAATGCTTGGACCTTGCCAGAGAACTAAAAAAAAACTGGGGAACATGTAGGTGACGGTGATACAAATTCTAGTTGGTGTGCTTGGAACGGTCCCCTAAAGGGGACTGGAATTTTGTGGAAATCGGAAGAAGAATCGAGACCATTTAGATTACAGCATTGTTGAAATCGGCTAGAATACTGAGAAGAGTCCTGGAGACGTGAATAGGTTTGCGATCACTCAGACTCAAGTGAAATCCCAACAGCAAACGCTGGCAGGAAAAACCTGCAAGAAGTAAAATAATAAAACAATGCAAAACTGGAAAGTGAAATTAGCAGCAACGGGAGGACAAACGTTAGCAGAGGTTAAAATCCAAAGAGACAGCTTCCAGAAAAACTAACTCTCAACACTACTATTTTCTAAAGCAATGATGACACTGAATCATATAGTTAGGAAATACACAGGTGGAGTGGGTATAAATTTACAAAATTGCTGAAAAAAAACGACTTTATGTATATGAGTGATATTAAGATATTTATCAAGAATGAAAAAAAGAACAAGAAACCTTTAAGCAAATTATTAGAATCTAAAAGCGAGATATAGGAATGGAATTTGGGATTTAAAAATGTGCCACATTGATAATAAAAAAGACGAGAAGAGAAAAACGCTAGGAATAGAACTGTCCAAACAGGAAAGCATCAGAATACTTGAAGAAATGTAAAACTAAAAATATTTGGGAAATATAGAAATGCACACTATCAAGCAAACAGAAATTTTAAAAAAAGTAAGGAAGGAGTATCTCAAAAGTGCAAAAGAACCTTTTCAAAGAAATAAACATTGGACTGTCTCACTTGTAAGGTAATCTTGATCATTCTTAGTGTTGTGTTCTGGTTAGTGAACACAAGTAGTAGTAATAATAAGACAAACTACAATATGTGAGGTAAATAGTTATATTTACAGGAAAGAGTATTTACAAGAGAGAGACTGTTAGTAATAAGAACATAGGATTAGTGATAGAGTAATGATATATTTCAACAATAGGAACGGCTCTTCTGGTCTGACTCGTAGGCTTATCCTCCCAGACTGATCTCCGCTACTGCTATATATGGCAGATGGAACAGCTCATTATGCTGAAAAGGTTGGTGATACCCAACACTTAGACAGTAGACAGATGGACCAAATAATTAATGACGATGCATAAGGCTTTACACATGAGAGAGATGACATAGACAGACTCTATGTGTCAAGAAAAAGGAGGAGGAAAAGAAGTCGCCAGTATTGAGGGTTGCGTAGTTGCTGTAATTCAAGGATTTGTAGAATATATAACAAATAGACAAGAATGACTTATTACAGCGAATAGTAACAGCAATATCAACAGAAATAACTGATAGACAAACAGTAAAATAACGAAATCAAGAATATAAAAATGGGAAGAAAAACAGCTGTATGGATACTTCAAGCAACAAATTAAAGAAACAGCAAGAAATTAAGGAAAAGATGACTTGGATAGGGATAAGGAAAGATAAAACTCAAGAAAGAAACTGAATCTTTTTTTGATAGCAGTACAAAATAATGTCATCTGAACTAATTACAATCAATAAATAATTAGTAAAACTCTAAAGATGAAACGATTAATTAATAAGGGAATTCAGCGCAAAATAGAAATATAAATCAACAGGACTACAAGACTAGGCATGACTGGTCGGAAAAGATGGTTCACTGAGAATTGTGCTAACGAAGTTTGTAAATAAGCGAAGCAAAGAAGCAAGGAAGCAATTAAAACGAAGACAGCGAGCAAAGCAAAGCAAACGAAGCATCAAAACGAAGCCTGCCAGCAAGTGAAGCAAGGAAACATTCAAACGAAGCCTGCAAAGAAAGGAAATAAGAAAGCAAACGAAACTAGCTTGACCATACGGACAGATAGTATATGCCCATACCAGAATGTGTTACAAAAAATCAGATTTGTAAAACTCTCTGGGATGAAGAGATATACACGGATCATAAGATCCCAGTTCAGTAAACCAGACCTAGTGTTGATTAATATGAAGAAAACTTATTATCTAGAGGATTTTATAGTTCCAGCAGGCCACAGGGTGAAAATAAAAGGAATTGAAAAGATAAACAAATACTTAGACCTTGCCAGAGAGTTGAAAAAGCTGTGGAACATGAAGGTGACGATGATACCAATTGTAGTTGGCGTGCTTGAAACGGTTCCTAACGGTTTGGAAATGAGCCTGGATGACTTACAGATCGGAGAAAGAGTCGAGACCATCTAGACCACAGCACTGTAAAAAAGCATCAAGAATAAATAGATCGGGAGACCTTAGGAGACTTGCTATCACCCAAACACCAATAAAGAACTACTTGCTAAAATTGACGGAAAAAACTCACAAATGAAACAAGCAAGGAAAGGAAGCAAGCAAATTATGCGAGCAAGCAAACGAAACAAGCCAGCGAAAGAGGCAATCAATCAAGCAACCGACCATCTAAAGCAAAGAAGTATCAAAACGAATCAAGCAAGCAAACAAAACCAGCAAGCAAGTAAAGTAAGGAAGCATTAAAACGAAGCCTGAAGCAAGCGAAACAAGGAAGCATTAAAACGCTGCCTCCAAGCAAGCGAAGCAAGGAAGTATTTAAACAAAGCCTCCAAGTAAGCGAAGAAAGGCAGTATTTAAACGAAACCTGCAAGCAAGCGAAGCAAGGAAGTATTAAAACCAAGCCTGCAAGCAAGTGAAGCAAGCAAGTATTAAAACGAAGCCTGCAAGCAAGTGAAACAAACCAGTAAACATAGCAAATAAGCTAGCAAGCAAACAAAACAAAGCAAACGATGCAAGCTAGAAACCAAGGGAAGTTAGCTTTAAAACGAAGCAAACAAACGAATTTAACAAAGAAAGCAAGAAAATAAAAGAAGTAGGCAAGCAAACAAGCAAACGAAAGAAGCAATGAATCAATCTAGCAGGCAACCGAAGCAAGGAAGTATCAAAACGAATGAAGCAAGCTGACGAAACCAGCAAGCAAGCGAAGAAAGCAAGTAAACGAAGCAAGGAAGCATTAAAATGAAGCCTACAAGCAATCGAAGCAAGGAAGCATTAAAACGAGGCCTTCAAGCAAGCGAATCAAGTAAAGCATTAAAACGAAGCCTGCAAGCAAGCGAAGCAAACGAAGCATTAAAACAAAGTCTCCAAGCAAGCGAAGCAGACGAAGCATTTAAACTAACTCTTCAAGCAAGCAAATCAAGAAAGCATTAAAACGAAGTCATGAAGAAAGCGAAACAAGGAAGCATTAAAACGAAACCTGCAAGAAAGTGAAGCAAGGAAGCATTAAAACGAAGCCTGCAAGAAAAAAAGCTTGTAAGCAAACGAAGCAAGAAAGCAATTAAAACGAAGGAGGCAAGCAAGCAAAGCAAACGAAGCATCAAAACGAAGCCTGCAAGCTAGCGAAGCAAGGAAGCATTCAAATGAAGCCTGAAAAGAAAGGAAATAAGAAAACAAATGAAACTAGCGATCAAACGAAGCACGTAAACGAAGGAGTATGTAAACTAACAAAACAAGCGAATAAGGTAGGTAAGCAAACGAAGCAATTGAACGAAATAAGCAAGTAGGCAAACGAAGCAAGCAAAGTAAACTGGCAAACAAGGCAAGTAGGCAAATGAATCAAGAAGGCAACAGCAAACGAAGCAAGCAAACAATGCAAGGAAGTAGACGAAGCAAGCAAGTATATGAAGTAAGCAAACGAATCAATGAAGAAAACAAAGCAAGCAGACAATGCAAGAAAGCAAACGAAGCAGATAAGCAAGCAAACTAACCAAGTTAGCAAACCACGAAATGAAACAAGCAAGTAAATGAAAAAAGCAAGTCATCGATGTAAACAATCAAACAAAACAAGCAAGCAAATGAAGCTAGCAAGTGAACAAAGGAAGCAAGAAAACATACGAACGAAACCTGCAAGCAAAGGAAGCTAGCAAGCAAAGGAAGGAAGGAAGCAAGCAAGCAAACGAAGTAAGTAAGCAAACGAAGCAAGCAAACGAAGTAAGTAAGCAAACGAAGTAAGCAAATGAAGTAAGTATAGAAACGAAGTAAGTAAGCAAACGAAGTAAGTAAGCAAACGAAGTAAGTAAGGAAACGAAAAAGCAAGGAAATGAAGTAAGTAAGCAAACGAAGTAAGTAAGGAAACGAAAAAGCAAGCAAATGAAGTAAGTAAGCAAACGAAGTAAGTATAGAAAAGAAAAAGCTAGCAAACGAAGTAAGTAAGCAAACGGAGTAAGTAAGTAAACGAAAAAGCAAGCAAACGAAGTAAGTAAGGAAACGAAAAAGCTAGCAAATGAAGTAAGTAAGCAAACGGAGTAAGTAAGTAAACGAAAAAGCAAGCAAACGAAGTAAGTAAGGAAACGAAAAAGCTAGCAAATGAAGTAAGTAAGCAAACGGAGTAAGTAAGGAAACGAAAAAGCAAACAAACGAAGTAAGTAAGCAAACGAAGTAAGTAAGGAAAGGAAAAAGCTAGCAAATGAAGTAAGTAAGCAAACAGAGTAAGTATAGAAAAAAAGCAAACAAACGAAGTAAGTAAGCAAACGAAGTAAGTAAGCAAACAGAGTAAGTATAGAAAAAAAGCAAACAAACGAAGTAAGTAAGCAAACGAAGTAAGTAAGGAAACGAAAAAGCTAGCAAACGAAGTAAGTAAGCAGAGTAAGTATAGAAAAAAAGCAAACAAAGGAAGTAAGTAAGCAAACGAAGTAAGTAAGGAAACGAAAAAGCAAACAAACGATGTAAGTAAGCAAACGAAGTAAGAAAACGAAAAAGCAAGCAAATAAAGTAAGTAAGCAAACGAACTAAGTAACGAAACGAAAAAGCAAGCAAATGAAGTTAGCAAACGAAGTAAGTAAGTAAACGAAAAATCCAGCAAATGAAGTAAGTAAGCAAACGAATCTAGTAAGTAAACAAAAGAAGCAAAAGAAACCCCAAAAAACAAACAAAAAAGACGCGAGTAAACGAAGTAAGCAAATAAAAATGAAATAAGTAAGCAAATGAAGTAAGCAAACATTAAAACGAAGCAAGTAACCATGAGAAACAAGAAAGCGGGAAAACGAAGAGAATAATATCAGATGAAAAAAAAAAACAAAAACAAATAATAATATGAACTTTTTCCCCCAGATATCTTTTACTAAATTATGTTATATATAATGAAGGCACTCGAAGTGTAATGGTTATCGTCGTAACAAATGGATACAGTAACCCGAGTTCAAATCCCGGACGATGCTATTTGTATTTCAGATTAGCGTTTATACTCTTTGGCACGGTATGAGTCCAACTATCTCTTCCTACAGCTATTAGTAAATAGTAGGACAGATTGGAATCTTTAACCGAGGTATGGCAACCGGTCTAAGAGAAGGAAAACTTAGAATTAATATCAGTGAAACTCCATTTAGAAATTGACCTTGAGTCACATACTGATCGTCCCGCATGTTTTGGACAAATACATATTTTATGGAAAATACTAACCATATATAGCGAAGAGCCAATTTAGCGATTCTAAGTTGATTATGACCCCCAGCGAAAACCCCCCCCCCCGAGGTTTGAGTCGATTATAACGTCTCCATGTTATATAATTGCGGAAGGATTTTTTTATATTATCATTTTTCGTTTTATATATCTTATCTTTCGGTTTAGTTAAGCTTAGAACCTTTCGGCTTAGTGCATGGGTTGTTGCAGACATTAACGCAGGTGTTCACGCGTGCGCGGGGTGAGGATGTGACAATCACAGATGTCACAATAAAAATCCCAGATAGAAAATGTAACTGGGGATATGAATGACGTCATACCCGGAAGCGATGGACTGGGATTCTTAGTGATTTTGAATAAAAGCAGTGAGTTGAGATTTGAAGCTGGACAAAGCGAGTTGATTTTTTGGATCTGGGCGAGGCCAGTCCAGTTTGTGGACTGCGGGGTGTGCGCGCGTTGTTTGAGAGCTGACGATGGACGAACAGTCAGCATAGAAAAATTGTGTGTCTCTCTCTCCTCGTGTCGAAAAACCTAAACTTAAAGAAGGTAATAAAAGTTTCGTATCCGAACCAAGAGAGTCGTCAGTGTTTCGTGTTTTTCGGATTCCTATGCGTATGAACATATGTACATTCTACGCATCTGAATATTTTGGCCGTATATTTCATCCAGACCCCCAATATTTGTGTAAATGCTAATGAACTTTTTTGTAGGTAATTTTCTGGTAGAAAAAATGAAACTGATTCGAAATAAACAAGTTTTATTACCAGATTTAACGCATTTAGCGGAGTTCGTGACATAACGTTTATTATCGTAGGAAATGGATATGCTGACCCGAGTTCAAATCCTAAGCGAGGCTTTTTGCATTCAACATTGTGCTATTACCCTTGGGAAAGGTATACATTCAATTATTATCCTTTCGGCTATGAGTAAATATAAGGGCAACTGGACTCTTTTACCTTGATATGGTAACCGGTCTAGGAGAATGAAATCTCTAAATTAAAATCTGTCGCAGATCTTGATAGGGATGGGCTTCGCCAAACTATTCTTCCTCAAGACATGCTACATAAGTAACATCCACATGACCCAACCATGTACGGGAATAAGTCATGTCTCCTTGATGAATATCTTAAACTATGTGTTACAGCCTACTCTGAAGTATTACAAGTTTTACGATTAGATATAACACCTTTAGAACATTCGATAAATAATCATCCGGCTAAAAAAATGTCCCTAATTCACATATATCACAACGCAGGAAGTATAAGAACTGCCAACGAGATAAAAATACAGGCTCGAAAATTATACACGGATATATAACTATTGTCAACGATAAGTGGCTAATGACAAGTCGTAAACGACAAAACAAGGGCGATAAAGATATGACCCAATTTTTTCTTTAAAGAAAAATACAGTCTTTTAGGGTTCAATTCGAAAAACTCCGGCTGTATATTCTCCAGGGGGATGGGGCTGTAGAATACACCAACTTCTTCTTTGCAGAGAAGTAAGCCCCCACCCCGCAACGAGTGTCCTGGATATGACACAAAACAATCTGATGGTAAGGTTTCAGTAATGATTGAGCTTTGGGGAATGCAGAGTACCCCTTCATTGCTCTCGCTCCCAGGTCCACTTTGGGCCGGAGAGGTAGCACCTGATAGGGTCTTATCTATGAGTCGAATAGAACTAAACTGTGTACTTACGCTAAACTGAATTGTTTGAAATAGAACTGTTTCGCTATTTAACTGAACTGTTTTGACATTTAAATGTCTGTAAACAAAAACTATACTTATACTAAACTGGATTGTTTGAAATTTTGTTCGGCGTTAAATGGTCCGAAAAGGGTTGATACGGTGGAAAACCTACCAACCAACCAACCAACCCACAACATACGGCCGTATTTGCGTTTTTTAAATTTTAATTAGAAAAAATCTTTTTTAAATGTCTAAAATGTAAGCAGCAGAGGAATCGTGAAAAGAAATCTGAGGGATAATCTGATAAATTATTTTGTGTCAGATTTTGTACCTGGTGAAAAGTTTCAGATATGTTTTAGTCAAGTACCCAATATATACAGTGTTTTATTTGGCGCCACCCTAACAAATATGGCGGCCAACTCTATTGTCTTTAAAACTTATAAAATAACACACCTATTGTAATAACAGTTTTGCTATGAGGTGATTAACTTCTAACACGATGTCGCTTCTAGTTGTCACGTATCATGTTAAAAGTTTGTCAGTACATAAATCAAATAGGTTTCTGCCAGAAGGTTTCACGAAATCCAGGCAAAAATGAGTTATATACTAAAATCAAATTTTGACAAATTAACTTATTATAAATACTAGGATGAATTAAAAGTTTTGCAATATTTTGTTAAATTCTAATTTGTGACTCGTAGAGAATATACAGCCTGATCGAAGGAGTTATATACAGAAGAATATACAGCCTGATCGAAGGAGTTCAAGCCATTTCAGGCATCCATTGTGGTTGGTAGAATGAAGGTAGTTGGTGCGCTTTCATGTTGTGAATTATTTCACTCTGTATGGGTTTTCAAAGCGACACAGATGAACGTAAAAGTCTAATTCGGCAATTTATGCCCCACACGTTTGAACTGGGCAGGAACGCTGCGGAAGTAACTAAAAAATTTGTTAGTCGAAAGTTGTGTGACGGTACAGCCATCCTCGCCAAACACGGAGATGATTCTGCTTTCAATCCGCTAATTGTTCCTCTGAATGGATATATCTTCGGATGACACGATCGATTCGCAATTTGCCCACGTTGTGTTTTTAAGATCCAGACAACAGATCAATCACTAGTCAAGGCCACAGGTCAGCGGGTAAACGAATGAGATCGCACTATTAAGAAAGTAAAAAAAAAAGCCGACTCCAAGAAACAGAAAACAAAACACGGTTGCAAAAATAACAATATATAGTGTGAAAAAAGACTTTAAAAATGATACATATATTTATCCATCCAGGAGGTGGTAAGTTTTAGTCAGAGACCCGTTCACAGATTAACAGTGCGTCAATTCCACGAATAGGCTTTTCTTTTCTCGTTTTCTTTTCGCGTTTCTGGCGAAAGACAATCTTAATGGCGGTTATGTTTGCTTTCCTCAATCCTTGGTACTACTTCACAAGTGCTTGTGCTTTTTGCTTTTTCGCAGGGTTGCATTATGATCGGCTTTCTTCGTTCTCTCTCTCAACTCAGGATAGTTAGGCACAAGGTCACAGATGGGGAATCTACTAGTCACCTTTTTCTACTGACGCGCTATTTCGGGCTTTTCCTTGTCTCTCTGCAATTGTCGTGTTTTATTAATTCACTTCGCGTTTTCTATACTTAGGGAAGTTTGGTAAAAGGTCAGATTTCACAGCATCTGGTGTTCTCTTTACTCAGGGCAATCTGGTAAAAGGTCCTCTTGAGGAATCATATTATCTCGATTACTCTTCGTTTCTTTATTTCCACGAGACTGGCTCAAAGGTATTTTTCGTCCGCTCCACGCTGGTCTCTAAAGTATCATATTATCTCGATTCCTCTCCATTACTCTATCTTTGCTGGTCTGGCTCAAGGTTATTTCAAGGCATCGCACAATTTCAGGCTTCAGTTCCCTTTTCTACTTTCACGAGTCTGGGACAGGGGCATCTTTCAAGGCGTCGCTTTATCTCAGTCTTTCTTGCTTCTTTATAAAGTTGTCTGTTGGTAAGACTACATCAAGTCCAAACAACATATATGTTTTTCTCTGCCAATCAACTCTGACACAAGGTCAGAGCCCAAGATGTAAAATCTAGTAGCTGCCTTCTGTTCGACAATCACTATCTATCCCTGTGAGGTACAGACTCTGTTATTTAATGTATATCTTCATCTGAGGTGTGGTACGGAGAAACAAAAAAAAAAATATCTGTTTTCTCCTAATTTGGATTTCAATAATTTTCTGTTGACTATTATTTATGGATTGTTTAAAAAAGTAAGTCGCTTTATTCTATAGCTTTTGATGATTTATAGTTGGGGCTCTGATCTGGATTCGGCTTTTTCATTTCAAACCCACCCGGAACACAGTGATCTGTCAAAATAATTTACATTACTTCTGATGGCTTTAGTTTATCAAATAACATTACATCTGCTTTTCTTTTTTTCTATACCAGTTCGTTTTTGTCAATTTTTTCTCGTCCAATTGCATATTCTTTTATCTATACTTCATTTAAAAATCTATTACGCCATTACATATTAGTAGTCAGCCTAGTTGGCTGGAGCTGTAGAATACACCGATTGCTTCTCTGCAGAGAGGTAATACCCCGCCCCAAACAAGTGTCCTAGATATGATACTAAACTGCATCTGATGGTGAGATTCCAGTAACGTTGAAGCTTTTGGGAGTGCAGAGTACTCCTTCATTGCTCTTGCTCCCACCTCTACTCTGGCCCTGAGTGGTAGCACCTGAAAGGGTTCTATAAATGGTTCAAATAGAACTGTTTGACTTTTAAACTGAGTGCAAACAAACGACTTATGCTAATTGAATTGATTGAAATAGAACTGTTTGATCATTCAAACATCAAGACTGATGTTTAATTGAATTGTTAGTGATATATAGCAATATTTGGAAATATTTAAGTTTGTTGACTTATGTTAACAAATCATATATATCAATTATATATGTATAAACCAGATTTGGTATTAAATAACCAACAATGGTTGATATGCCATAAAACCAAATCAAACCAAACCATTTTTAATGTATTACTTTATTCTTCCAAAATTCAAATGGGTTTCTATTTTCTCTGATTTATAAAATTTCTCTGACAGTTCTCTGACCCTATAGGGTTTCAGTTGAAGGTGCTGTTGGTTGCAGTACAGAAACCAGATGAATAAAGAAATTTTGTTTGGCGTGCAAGAACAATCGACAATCAAGCAATTTCAAAATGGCCTAAAACCGTGGATTCCGAGGCCTTGCTCCAAGCCATAGAAGCAAATTCAGAGAGTAGCCTTCGGAGAGTATCAAGCGCGCTCGGAATCTTGCTGTTCGTTATGGTTCGTCACCTTCATGACCACAACAAAATATACGGAGCTATCTAATTGTTACCAAAATATTGCCAAACTTTCGACTCACCATTGCCAACCAGAAGTTTTCACGAAATCCAACTAAATGAGCATCACGCAATAAAATCGAACATTTGAAACTTTTTCCCATGACAATGAATCTATAATATATATAAAACATTAGTTCGTTTGTTTGCTTCTTTTCTTTTACGGCATATCAACTTCTGTGGTTCATCTAATATCGACAAAGTTTTGATTTTGTTTGGTTAGGTTTTATGGCATATCAATGATTTTAGGTTATCTAATGTCAAATCCGCTTAATACATATATATTAAATATTTATAATTTGTCAACAGATTTAACTGATAACATTTTAAAACGAGCCTAAACTCTTTATTTTGCAGTTTAATGGTTCCAAGTTCTAGTATGTATCTGTAACAATTCATTTAAACATCAATAATTTGTTTACACACAGTTAAATGATCAAATAGTTCTATTTCAAACAATTTGATTGAGCATAAGTCAAAAAAGTTAAATGGTTCTAAGGATTCTTATGTATCACTAACAAGTCAATTAGACACCAGTCATTTGTTTACACAGAGTTAAATGATCAAACAGTTCTATTTCTAACAATTTAGTTTGGCATAAGTCATTCGTTTGCACTCAGTTTTAATGGAAAACTTCTATTTGAGCTATTGACCCTATCAGATGCTATTTGTCTGGGTCAAAGTGGACCTGGAAGCGATGCCAATGAAGGATTACTCTGCATTGCCCAAAGCTGTAGCATTACTGGAGCCGCACCATCTGATTGTTTAATATCATGTCCAAGACAATTTTTTTGGAGGGGAAGGCGTTCTTACCCACCTGCAGAGATGCAGCAGGTGTATTCTACAGGCCCGGACATATACATGCGTAACAATAGCGAAATTTTTTGAGGATGAAAAACCACGGATATCTGCAGATAACTTTACTGAATCTTTCCTGTTATGTGTTGCAAACTAATTTAGGAGAGAGTGTTTTTTTTTTTTTAATATTTTCGTTTCATTTTTTCATTTGAAAATCATCTTTTCCCGTAATATTAAACGACAATTACACTGTTCTGGAAATGATTTGGTTTGTTAACTTGGTTTAATGGCACATCAGTCTTTGAAGGTTATTTAATTCCAAATCCTCTCTATCTCCGTCAATATATATATATACAATTTTTAAGTGGATAGTTTGTAAGTAACATTTTAAAACGAGCAACACCTCATTTATTTGCATACAATTAAATCATTTCAAGTATTACATTCTAATATTAATATCTTTATTTGCACGTAGTTAAATGGCTTCGTCCATAGCTTTCTAATAGTAACAAATTATTTAATATTAACTATTTGTTTACCCACAGTTAAATGGTTACAAGTACAGTACATGATTAAATGGTTCTATTTTACTCATAGATGGTATTCTAACAGGTATTAGCACGAGTGGAACTCGGAGTAATGGTAGTGAAGAAATACTCTATATTCCCCAAAGCTTCAAGACTGGAGCCTCATCATCAGATGTAGTTTTGTGCCATATCCAAGCGGAGGTCTTACCTCTCTGCAAATATAAAGTCAGCATGTTTTACGGCCACACTCGACTGGTCTATCTAAAGATGGTTACATAGACCGAAATGTTGGCAATTTTCATATTAAGAATAGATCCTAAGAATTTTTCATACTTTCTTTTTTTCTTATATATATATATATATAGTAAATTTGGCGAACATAGTTGTGAGTGACCTGAAGGTTCTCTTTTCAATAGCTACTACACCGAGGTGTTGGAGAGGGTGCCACTTCTTTTCCGGGATTACTCCACTTTACCCTTGATACGTACATTATAATGCTGAGTGTTAACCAAGTAGCATTTTCTGAGTCTTTGGTATGACTCGACCTGGGATTGAACCCCAGTTTGCCGAGCCATTAGTGAACACTCTACTTACATTATATGTCCTGTTATCATCATCATCATCATGTCGTGCCGCTACCACGGATATCCCAGACCCTCTATCGCCACTTTTCCCTATCGTTCATCGCCTCTAGCAGTTCTTCAGGGCTACATCTCGTATCCTCACATAGCTGTTGTTTGTATGTTCGAGCTGGTAGTCCTGCTTTTGCACGGCCATATGTGGGGGTCCATTGGAGTACATCACTTAAGAGCTCGTCTCTGCTAATCCAACAGTGTCCTGCGTGTCTAGTTCGTCTAACTTGGATAGTTTTCGTGATGGGATGTTGGTGGCCGTATAATTGGTGCTTTGTGGGGTGTTGCCACCAGGACTTATTCAATATTGCTCGCAACATTCTTGTGTAATTGCCGTCTAGCTTCTTCTCTAGCCGTTTTGTAGCGTCAAAGTGGTGCATCCATATAGCAGATAATTATAGAATGTATCTATGTGTGGTACATATATTTATCGAACCCCTCCATTACGGGTAGTACGTAACAAAAGATCAATTTGTTAAGCAGGGTAAAGCTAATTTGAATTTAGGTATTTCCTTCTCCGAGATTAGTTGCCTAACCAAGGCTAAAGAACTTAGTCTACTCTACTATTTGATCAGAGCTGATCAGGGAGAAAAACAGATGAATTCATACTTTTCTGAAGATCATTATTGCGAAAAAACAAAAAAAACAAAAACAAAAAAAACAAAACAAAAAAAAAACGCTAAAAGGCTCTTCTTGGATTTAAACTTGGGTCACCGATTCCATTTTCTAACAATGATAAACATTATGCTAATTAAGCTAAGAAATATGTATGAAAGTAATTTTCGTCGTTGTTGACGTTCCTATTGACTCAGAGCCGGAAGCTGATAACGTATCATTCATCGTATAGTCGTTAAGATCTGTGGTGGAAAATGTGTTGAAGTTATGATGGAGCTGCCCCCTGCAGTTCGAGACAACTCTGCCTGATACTTGTGCTCTAGTCTTTTAGCACAGATGATGGATGCAGTCCCGGTTACAAAGTATTAGATGCTGTTTTGCCATTATTTTCAGTTTTTCGTTTCAGTTTTCCAGTTGAGGTTGTTAAATCCTGTATCTTATCACATCTTAAATTCTTTGAACCGGCGTTTGTGTTTAATGGTAGCTTAACCGTTATGGGCAATTCAATGCTAAATCCTACACACACACACACACACACACACACATATATATATATATATATATTTATATATCATTCATATAAGTTAAGTTTAAAATTGACATTTTTGGAATGATTCATGTATAGAATATATGAGAAGTTTCATATAATTCTAACTAAGTGTTCGATGTATGGCTATTGATATATAAGACTATATAAAAAAAACTCACACACAGAGCAAATACTGATATTATATCTATCTATCTATCTATCTATGTGTGTGTGTGTGTGTGTGTGTGTGTGTGTGTGTATGTGTGATTTGTAAGCAAATACTTTGTAGATAACTTAATTTTAAACAAACCGGACCATTGTTCTAATGAGTAGAGTGTTCGCCGATGGCCCAGGAGACCGGGGTTCAATCCCAGGTTAAGTCATACCAAAGACTTAAAAAATGGTACTTGATGCCGCCTTGCTTTACACTCATAATTATAAGGTACGGATCAAGAGTAAAGTGGAGCAATCCAGGAAAAGGAGTAGCGCCCTTCCAAACACTTCGGTGTTGTGGCTATTGTAACGGGAACCTTCGAGTTACCCTCGACTGCGGTCGCCAAATTTACTTTTACTTACTTATTTTAAACGAGTAGTTAGAGTTAATTTTTTGAACACGGTTAAACGGTTTCAAGTATTCCAATCAAACACTAATAATTCTATTTTATAAAAGGAACAATTCAATAAATCCCGATTGTGCATGGCTCACACGAGATTCATACATTCCTTTATACTCAAACAAGAGGAAAAACCACAGTGTATATAGCATGTCAAAAACTCTAAATTGTAAAACATTTTCTCATAGAATATGAAGATTTAGCTCTCATTGGACAATGTTTTTTCAACACAAACAACATATAGAATCTATTTGAAAATGATGACAAGGATTACATTTTGTGAAAAACATCTACCGAAAAGTATTAACAGGATCAGTACCATACAAAATAACTATGAGAGAATTATTCTTGAAGATTTTGACAAGGAAATGTTAATAAATAAATAAACTCTTAAACAAGAACATGAAATATAGATATAAACGTAAAATGCACGCTGACGATGTATTTCTGAGCACACAATAAACCCAGATGGGTTGGCATACCGTTTAGATCAGTCTGGATTAATCGTTATTTCCAGTGGTGTCTAAAAAGGGTTAAAACACGAATCAGAAGCTTAAGGACTAAAAAAGGCTATTAGTGAGATTAGGTGAGACCTAATTTCCACCATTTATAATCATCATCATCGTCATCATCAAGTCATGCTAACTCTCTTTACGTCGATTCTCATCATAAAGAGTTTCTATCGAGTCTTCTAGATGGCGTCATGTGTCCGTATCGAGCTGATAAAAGTATTTACAGGTCGGCCAGCACTCTCCTGTCTATAAAAGAGTCTATAAGATAACGTCACTTATCAGTTCGTTCTAGATTTTCCAACAGTGCCACGAATATCTTAGCTCATCTTACTTGAATGATTTGTGAGATCGGAGGCAGGTGCTTTTAGTGTGTGGCTAGAATTTGTTCAAGATAGTACGCAAACTTCTTGTGTCCAGAATTTATTCAAGATAGCACACAACTTACTCTTGTCCAGGATTTCTTCAAGATAGCACGAAACCTTCTTTTACCCAAGATTTGTTCAAGATAGCACGAACTCTACTTGTGTTCAGAATTTTTTCAAGATAGCACGCAAACTTCTTGTATTCAGAATTAGTTCATGATAGCACGAAACCTACTCGTGTCCAGAATTTGTTCAAGATAGCACGCAGCCTTCTTGTGTCCTGGATTTGTTCAAGATATCACGAATCCTTCTTGTGTCCAGAATTTATTCAAGCTAACACGCAGACTTCTGGTACTCAGGATTTGTTCAGGATAGCACGCAGCCTTCTTGTGTCCAGGATTTGTTCAAGATAACACGCAGAATATAACAGAAAAATAGAACAGTTTGGATTTCTTTTGAGATTTGTCGAGGGAATTTGGCACACATTCATTAAAATTAGACCAAAAAACAAAATCAAGCATAGTATTTATAAAAATAAGAATTTTAGCTTGTAAATAACGCCAGCGGTATTAAAAATATAAAACTCTTTTTAACAGTTGAGATTTAAATAAAAATAAAATCATGGAGAATATGATGTAAATAATTAAAGGAATTGTGACATCGGTGGTGACGTAGTTTCGTTTGTAGATTGACAAACACGTTGGTTGGTTGGTTGTTTTTATGGAATATCAACCCTTGTAGATTATTTAGCTCCAAATCCCATATATATATATATATATATATATATGTATATATAACAGCATTTCTTTATTGATAGATATTTGATTGAACATCATAGACTTTTTTTGTCTACATATTTTTTGTTAATCCTTTCGAGTTACCGTATCGATCTTATGATAATCGGCGGGAATTGGTTGATAAATCTTCCATAATTAGTTATTTCCCAAGTACTTTCTGCCCAACCTTGGGCCATCATCAAGTGAGGAATGTATTACAAAAGTGATGTAACTTTTGTATAAACATTACAACTTTGTAAGAGTGAGTGTTTATACTGTTGTATTGAGTAGCGTTTACTTTTCAAATTTGTTTCTATAAATAGCGTCAGTAGCTAAAGACATCTAAGTACATTAGCACTGGTTTCAAAATCAATTCTATTAAGTTTGGATTGTATAATTCTAATATGTAGCACCTCGAGAATCTGTAGTTTTTGTTTATCATTTAGTTGTTCTGATATTGTTGTGTTTTCAGTAAGAATTTTCCGAAATTCAGTTGTCGGGTATGAATGTTTTTTTAGATGTTGTGATATGGAACTAGTATCAGAAAGGTGGATCCTAAGTCTTCTCGATTGGGTAGTTGAGGTTAAACCGATATATATATTGTTGTTTTCAGAGATACAATCTCCTAAAAGACATTAATATATATATATATATATATATATATATATAAGAGATGTAAACGAGTAGTTTTTAGGAAAGATTTTTAAATGAACCAGCAGCCAAGTAGGCTGGGGGTCTAGAGTACGCTGACTGGATATGACAAATAAATCATCTGATGACGAGGCTCCAATAATGGAACTTTGGGGAATGTGGAGTACTCCTTCATTACCATTACTCCCAGGTCCACTCTGACCTTGAGTGGTAGTACCTGTTAGGGTAGCATCCATGGGTCAAATAGAACTGTATGACCATTTAACTGTGAGCAAACAAATGAATGATGTTTAATTGAATTTTTGTGTTACATAGCCATACTTGAAGCCATTTAACTGTGTGCGAATAAATGATCATTGTTGAATAGAATTATTAGTGTTGAATAGCAATACTTGAAACCGTTTAATTATATGCAAAAATTGAATGATTTGTATAACCCAGAAATACCTGAAATCCTTTGAGTGTATGCACATGAATGAATAGTGTTGAATAGAATTATCCGTGTTGAATATTCACGTGCAACCACCCCACCGTGTGCAAACAAATGATAAATATTTAATGTTTAAATTAATCAATTAATATTTATCTAGTGTTAGATAGCAATAATTGAAACCATTTAACTATTGGCAAACAATCGCAACGCTTAAAAAATGAAATTACCGACAAATTATTCACTCAGAAATCATATATGTATACCCATTTAACTATATGTAAATAAAAAACTGATGCTTTATCAAACCATTTAACCATTTAACTGTTTGCAGACAAATGACTCATTAAATTGAATTGTCAATATAAAATAGCAATGCTTGAAACGATTTAACTGTGTGCAAGCAAATGAGCTCTCGTGTTGTTTAGCAGAGAAAAACAACACTGATGTGTAAAATTTACAAATAGGTAGATTACGGAGGGTCGAAGAAGGCTGAGCTGCACACACAGGCGCCGAGGTACGATTCTTCAGTGAATACTTTTTTCTTTCCTTCTCTTATTGGCTCGAAATTTTCCTGGTTATTTAACATCTCAGACACCCAAACAAATTCTCGTGGTCACACCTTCTCCAGCCAGCTTCCTACTCATTGCACATAGACACGCCTCTTTCAAACGTACCACTCACGCAAATTCTCATGGTTACACCTCCTCCTCCAGCCAGCCGCCTACACAATGCACGTGATCACGCTTTCTTCTAGCATGACACCCACGCAATTTACGCGGCATTTCCACCGAGAACAGCCACGTCCTTTTTACTTTAAGTACCAGATGTATTTCCTGTTATTTTCGTTCAACCAAGGTTTAACTTCTGTCGCTGCGTCGACAGATGTTAAAGGGGTCTTTAAGTCAATATCCAACACTGGCTAGTTTAAAAATGTTACCAACACACTTTGTTTACAAATCTTATATATTCAATATATTTATGTATAAACAGGTTTTGCCATTAAATAACCTTCAAGGATTGATTTACCCTAAAACCCAACTAACCAACTAAACGAGCCAAAACTCATTTGATGCACACATTTGAATGGTTACAAGTTTTGCAATTTATTATTTGCCCACAGTTAAATGGTTTCAAGTATATAATAGTTGTAGTTCTGACTGATCTATAGATGGGTCCAAAGCAAGTACTACCACTCCAGGTCTAAGTAGACCTGGGAATAATGGCAGTGAAGGGGTACTCTACATTCCCCCAAACTCAAGAACAAGGGCCTTTCCATTGGATAATTTAGTGGTATTTCTAGGACACTAGTGGGGGGGGGGCAGCTTACCCACTTTTTTAGAGATGCAGTCGGCTTCGGCAACAGCCCCAGCAGATTAGGCTATAGACACATAATGTCCATTATGATATTTATATGAAATTTGGATTATTTCTACTTTTCAGCTTTTGATTTTGAAGTGAAAACGACTTACATATCATGGTATATTCTTCCCTTTTCTTGAGAGAAACGTAGTCAGGTTCAAAGGAAGAATTTTTAGTCATGAAAATTGTTCCAAGCCGGTTGTAGAAAAGTTGTATGCAGGCCGTATGCAGCCTGCTGGTCATGTGTTTTGAACGCCTAAGTTAAATATATGACAATATTGAATGAATAGTCTATTATGGCAGCTCTGTGTCAGACTACCAAAATCCAATATATTTTTTTTATGAAAAAAGTGTAAATTCTCACTTAAAAGATTTCATTTAATTGATGAAATTGTTTTTTTTCTTCTTTTAATCATTGATGATTTCAGACTGAAGTGAAACCTTTTTTAATTTTAAAGAATTTCACAGTTGGCAGCTTTGGAAATTTTGTTGGCTATTTTTTGTCAAATGGTGACTTGTGTTTATTATCTTTTGACGGATTAATGTTGCCAAGTTTAGCGTTTTTTCTTTTTTTCTTTATAGAATTCTACATTCGTGTGTGAAGAGAAAATTCAATTTGCCGCGAGACACAATCCATAATTAGATACGCCAAGAGATTATATTTTCTGAATAAAAATACGCTGTCGAAAATGCAACAAACTCTAAATGTTGCAGATTTTAAACTATAATATTTCGAGACAGAGTTTTTTTTTGTTTCGAAAACTAAGATGAAGAAGATAGGCGATGGAAAAAATAGAGGAAAAGTATATTTCTGTTTCGGAAAATTATTATCAAATTGAATCCAAACAGAATATAATATAAATCGCAGACAGAAAGATATTTTCGATGAATAAAAAATATTGTGAAGAGAAGCGTATTTAACTTACCTTGTATTATTTACTCAAAAGTGTTTCTTGTTATGACGGTGTTTTAATGTTAGGAATATTTTTGCTATTATTATTATTATTATTATTATTATTATTATTATTATTATTATTATTATTATTATTTACTCCTTGAGAGTTTTTCACATCAGCGTTAGCTGATGGTTTTTCACTGAAGTTTGAGTGACAGCAAGTCTCCTCAAGTCTCCAAGACTCTTCTCAGTATTCTGGTCGTTTTCAATAATGTAGTAGTTTGAATGGTCTCCACTCGTCCTCTTATTTCCAAGTCGTCCAGTCCCTTTAATAACCATTTGGTGACTGTATCAAAAGCGCCAATCACGATTGGTATAACTGTCCCCTTCATGTTCCATAGTTTTTTTTTTCAATTTCCGAGCAAGGTCGAAGTATTTATTCTTCTTTTCACTTTCTTTCAATTTTACTTTGTAGTCAGCCGGGAGACCAAAGTCCATAATTCTGCGAGTTCTTTTTTTTTTGTTGTTGTTGATTATTATAAGGTCTGGTCGTCTGATTGAGATTAAGTGACCGTTTGTCTGTCAAAATCCCAGAGAAGTTTGTGTGTGTCATTCCCAAGGACAGATGTTGGGTTGTGCATATACCATTTGTTCGTATGGTCAAATTTAAATTTCTTGTGCAACTTCCAGTGAATTCCTTTCCCCACCCAAAGTCGTGTCAAGTCTTATACACTTTCTGTGCTAATTTGCTACATTTGCTTATTATGTGATTGATGGTTTCGTCCCTATCACCACCTAATCTACATCTGCTGTTTTACTGCATCTTATCTATTCTTGCTTCGATACGATTGGTTCTTATATCGTTGTTTTGTGCTGCTTCAAAGAGGGATTATGGTTTCCCTTTCTTTGCCACGTCCATGTTTTCACGTGTGATATGTTGCTTATTAGTAGTCCAAAACGTCCATAGAGTTGCTTTTCATCCCATTTTTGTTTTCCGGCTATTGTCGTTCTGTTGATCCTCATGTCAGTATTCTTTCTTGTGGCTGTAATCAGTCTTCCTCCATGGTTTTGTATGTATATGTATAGGTATCTATGTATTATTATTATTATTATTATTATTATTATTATTATTATTATTATTATTATTATTCCTTGTAACTTTTTCACACGAGCATTAGCTGATGGTTTTTCACTGGAGTTTGAGAGACAGCACGTCACCTCAGATCTCCAGGACTCTTCTCAGTATTCTGGCCGTTTTCAATAATGCTGTAGTTTGGATGGTCTCGATTTCAAAATTCTCCAGTCCCCAAACAAAGCCTCATGAGGACCGCTCCGAGTGCACCAATTATAACTGGTATCACTGTCACCAATTATTATTATTATTATTATTATTATTATTAATTTACTCCTTACAAGTTTTTCACACTAGCGTTAGCTAATGGTCTTTCACGAGAGTCTAAGTAACAGCGAGTCTCCTCAGGGCTCTTCTCCATATTCTGTCTGATCTCAACAATGCTGAGGTTTGGATGGTTTCGATTCGCCTTCCAATTTCCCTCTCTTTCAGTCCCCTTCCAAGCATTTGGGGACTGTTCCAAGTGCGTCAATTACAACTGGTATCAGTGACTTCTTCTTCTTCATGACTACTGGTGCATCTCGACTTTTTATTATCTTCTCACATCAACCTCAGTTGGCTCAGAACTTAATACAATATCTACTTACAGATCAAATTCTATTATGTAATTCATTCGATAATTCCCCCAAATGCCCTCTTAATTTCTTTTCTTAACATTTTTTTCTGAAATGATCCAATTTAATCTTAACTTTTTTTTACACGATTGCTGTTTTTGATCTGATTAGCCAGTTTGTTCCAAAAATGTATAATTCTATAAACAAAAACAATCCAGTTGGTTAGCAAACCTTAGTTTTTGACAGCAAATTTCCACTTCGAGGGGAAAGGTTAAAAAAAATGACTGCCATTGTTAGAAATTCCATGAATCATTTTGAATGCTTCAATTAGATCACTTCTCAGTCTTCTAACGAGTAAAGTACTTGATCCAAATTTCTCTAATCTTATCCAGCCCTGTCGGATGGGGCCGTAGAATACACCGACTACATCTCTGCAGAGGAGTAAGACCGCTCAACGAGCTTCCTGGATATGACACTAAACAATCTGTTGGCGAGGCTCCTGTAATGCTTCAGCTTTGGGGAATTTGGGGAACCCCTTCAATGCCATCGCTCTCAGGTCCACTCTGGCCAGGAGTGGTACCAACTGATAGGGTCCTATCTATGGGTCAAATAGAACTGTTGGACATTTAAACTGAGTGCAAACAAAAGGTGCTAAATTGAATTGCTTAAAATAGAACTATTTGATTATTTGTGTTTAAACAAATGATTGACGCCTAATTGAATTGTTAGTGATACATAACAATACTTGGAAGCATTTAACTATGTGCAAACTAATTAGTAATGTTGAATAGAATAATTAGTGTTGAATAACAATACTTGAAACAATTTAACTGTGTGAAAAAAATGAGGTCATGTTCGTTTAAAAATGTTATCAACAAAACGTGTTTACAAATCATATATATTTGATATATATGTGCAAGGAGGAGTTGGTATTAAATAACCTACAAGGGTTGATATGCCACAAACCAAACCAAATCCTATATATATATTAATATATATATAAACAGGATTTGGCATTAAATAACCTACAAGCGTCGATATGCCATAAAACCAAACCAAAACAAACGAAATCATATATATTTAATATATATGTGCAAAGAGGTTTTTCCATTAAATAACATAGGAGGGTTTATCTGTCATAAAACCAAATCAAACCAAATCCTGTATATAATTAAAATATATGTATAAACAGTATTTGGCATTAAATAGCCTACTCATGTCTCGATTCTGGAGCCCAGTTCTATGTACAATATTATATATGGGGTCTTATTAGGGTTTTCATTTGTTGTTAAATATCATGTTTTGTCAGTTATGTTCATCAGTATTTCAGCTGTCTCATAAACTTTCAACTGAAAATAGTGAATCAGTTCATATATCTCGAGAACAATATCTCATCTACTGAGAGCGATGTAAAGATACGCATAGGTAAAGCATGGACTGCTATTAAATGGTTGATGACCTTATCGATATCTGATCTCTCTGATAAAATAACACCAGAATTTTTCCAAGCTGTAGCCGTATCAGTACTACTACATGGTCGCACCACATGGACTCTAACCAAACTGTTGTAGAAAAAGCCACATGGAAACTAGACAAGGATTCTTCAGACTCTTTTGAACATATCCTGAAAGCAGCACCTCACAAAACAGCAGGTATACGGTCATTCACCTCCCATCTCACTAATGATCGAAATTTGAGGATTAGACATGCTAGGCACTGCTGAAGAAGTAAGGACGAACTCATAAACTATGTTATCCCATGGACTACTACATACAGACACACTAGTGATAACCAACTAGAAAAAAATTATATTCATCTGATATTTGCGGATACTGGATTTCGTTTATAGGACCTAACAAGAGAGAGAGAGAGAGAGAGAGAGAGAGAGAGAGAGAGAGAGAGAGATTGATAGAGAGAGAGAGAGAGAGAGTCAAGTGAATCTTTTTTATGATGATGATGATGATTCATCTCATATAGATAGGGAAACTTTTCTCGATAATCTGAGTTGGCAGTTAATTAACATTTGCTGAAAACGAGTACGTTTTTCACAAAGTAAAAAAAAACCAAAAAAAAAAAAACTGGTAATATTTTCTTAAAGTCTAGCTAAGTAAACATAAAAAAAGAAATTTTCCGATTTGATGGGAATTGAAAAATTTACTGCGTTACGCATTGCTGAAGGCTGATAAAACAATTACTGCAGTTTGATCGTTTCAGTTGAAAAAAAATCCCAAATATTTACAGAATAAGGAAGACATTTGCAGATGAAATTTATACACCAGCAGAGCAACGCTTGTCTACACATTGATTTGCCGATCTAAAGATCTATAAAGATCTTCATGCATCATATTTGCCAGACTTGATTTCATTGGATTGTCATTTACTTTCACCAATCAACTGTCCTGATAACAGATATATAAATGTCAGTTAAAGACACTCGGATGCTAGAAAATGATTTGATGGATATGTGCTACGTAACCAGTTAATTTCGCGTTGCTTCACTCATAAAATATGAACTCTTTAAAAACACTTTTAAAAAATTTCTAAAAAATATGTTTTCACAAAAAACTTTCTCCTCAGGTCGAAACTAGGAGAGAACCAAAAAAAAAAAAAAAATTACACAAAATAAATATTCGTAATAGTCACATCCCTTATATATATATATATATATATATATATATATATATATATATATATATATATATATATATATCATGATGTTGCGCTGCTAGCACGGATTTCCCTGGCTCTCTCTCGCCATTTGTCCTTATCATCCATCGCTTCTGGCGGGACTTCATACTACGTTCTGTGTCCGTATAGAGGTGTTGTAGGTAGGGTTTGTTGGTCGGCCAACACTGGCACGTCCGTGTGAAGGAGTCCATAGGAGAACGTCACTTATGAGTTCACCCTTGTTTCTCCAGCAGTGTTCCGCATATATTGTTCGTCTTTTTTGGATGGTTTCAGAGATGGGTGGTAGGTGGCCGTACAGCTGCTGTTTTGTGGGATGTTGCTTCAAAGACTTGTTCAATATTGCTCGTAGCATTCTTGTGTAGCTACTATCTCGCCATTTCTCAGTACGCTTAGTCAGCGTCCATGCAGTGCATCCATATAGTAGAATTGACACGACCGATGCTTAGGAGAAATGGCGTTTTATTTAAGTTAGACGTACATATGATCGATAACCTATCGATAGCAGTCCATGTCTTCTCTAGGTGAAAACTGATGACATTTTCAGTAGAAGAGACGCAGCTAGCGAGGTACGGGAACTTGTCCAATCATTTCAGAGAACCACAATTTAGAGTGGATATGTCTCCTTTTTCGTTGAAATACAATGCACTCCGTTTTGTCTGCATTCACATGGAGGCCAATGCCTCTGGATGCCTTCTACAGATTATGTAGGAAGGATTCAGCCTGGGTAGGTATATTTGTAGGTGTCATCTACGTAGTCTGCGTCAGTAAAGTTTCTGCAGGGTATCGTCTACTTCTTGCTTTTCTTGGTGGTAAAGCGATATTCTTTCATTTGATCTAACGACCTTCCAAGTGCGTAATCTAGGCAGATATGAACAGATATGGGGCCTAAGTTTCTGTTAGTACTTTTCTAAAATTTTAAAATTTTTGTTAGGACTACATCAAGTTCTTCTTGAGTAAACTGTCCTAGTTTGATATCTAGTTGATTATTAATAGTTTTCGTGAGAGGTTTATCTGTAACTTTTGGGGAGTTTACAATCAAATTCTTGAAATGTTCTTTCCACATCTGTATTCGTTCTTCTTCGCTGACAGCTTTTAGTTTAGCTCTTGTGGTGCTCTTCCTTTTACTCACTTCATTTACTGTCTGTCAAGGTATTTGAGATTGTCTATCTACGATTGAGTATCTAATTTAGTTGATCTGGCCTTAAATGTCTTCTATTTCTTCTTTTTGGTATGCGTTAATTAGTTTTTTTGTGCCTTCTTAAGTTTCGTAGGCATTAGTTCGGTTCTTTTTATTAAATAGGAATGCTGTTTTCACGCCGTCTCGTTTTTCCTACCTGGCTATTGTCTCCCATGGAAGTCTATGTTTGACTCTTAGTTTCATTGGTATGCATTCTGCTGCCGTTTCCATGTGAGTGTTGACGAAGTTCTATTCGTCATTCGGAGTAAGTGTTTCGGATAACTCCTGAAGAGAATCGAATTTGTTTTGTTTCTTAGAATTTCTTAGTGCTTAACAATAGAGATATTAGCAATATATATATATATATATATATATATATATATATATATATATATATATATATATATGTGTGGTGTGTGTGTGTGTGTGTGTGTGTGTGTCCAACCCCTCCGCATGAGCAGGATGCGACAAAAGGTCAATTATTTCTAAGCGTTTGACAGGTTTGAATTTAGAGTTTTTCCTTCTAGACCAGATGCCATACCAAGGTTAAAGGGCTAAATATGCCAATAAACTAGTTGCATAGCTTTCCTAACCGTATTAACGCTATGTCAAAGGCAAACAGCTCCCTCCTGAATTTGAACGCCGGTAAGTATTAAATCACGAGCACACTCATATATATATGTATATATACGTTTAAGTATGATGTCACCTGTACATGATGAACATATAAAAAACTCACTGATCACAATAAAAATATTCAACGGTTGTGAATTCAAGTACCCACGTCCTTGACGATGACCGACCATAGTTGAAAGTATATGTACACAGATTATTACATTAGAGACTTCGGACAATTTTAAACAGCCTTCATCCGCAGTTGCGACATCTCGCATGCTAACAAGAGAAAAAATATTGAATACCATATCCCTGTCTGTCATCTTTAAAAGTATGCCTTACAAAAAATCTGCTGCCTAAATTCGCATTATATATATACATATATATATTGTGCGATAAAATGTTCACTTTGAAGTGACTTACATAAGGAGAAGCGATGTTGATATAAAATTTGCAGTATTTTATAAGATAAAGAATTTATAGAAATTCAACAGAATTATTCGTCAGTCACTAAAATTATTTTCATTACAATCTATGACCTAACGCCATTTTTTACCGAGATTCCTTATTCTACCATCAAAGAACAATTCTGCTTTATATTCGACATTTCGAAGAATCTATCGATATTTCGGACCTGTTTATTGATAATGACTGTCTTAATTTGTATGAGCTGAAAAATATAGCACAGGTAAAGAAATTCATATCTCAGTTTCATATGTTTTTTACTGCATCGCATTTATTATTTGACGATGAGCCTTTGTAATCGAAATCACCAAAGCGAGTAATTGACTCTTTTGACTAACATATTGAAACAAATGTTATATAGTCGTCTACAGCATCATAACAACACAATTACTAAACAGACACACGCAGAAAGACGCATGAAGGGAGACGCAGGAAGGACGCAGGAAGACTTCTTTATAAAAATATTTTCCTCTCAGTTTATTTGTAAGGTTCGAAAGGGTTGTTCAAGGGTTGCATGTGAGAGGGAGCTGGAGATCGAGTATAAACTGTAATATCTTGACCCCACTGTTATGACCGTCACGTTGTGTCTTTCTCGTTCTTTAGTGCTGCTCCACCGGAGGCCTAGGGCCCACTCATCCGGGCCCAAAGGCCCCTTCGGCCTGACGTGGCTTTCCCTACCACATTTCGTCTATAACTCCGTCTGATCTTCAACTCAACTCCCCTGCCTCTGCCAACTGCCTCAACTTCCGTTTTGACTGTGTTATATAATAGTCCAACGCCTACACGATCGCCAACTTGATCTTTGAAATCGAATGTTTAATCATCATCAAGCGGAAATAACTGTCTTGCAGTTCACAGGTCACTCTCTTAAGGTGCATCACTCTGTAGTGTACCATGGGAATTACCTTGTCCCATTTCATCAGCCAATTTCCGCCCACGCGATTTCCTCTCCAAACTGCCATTGGAATGTGTCACTTCCTTCTGGTGTATCACCTTGGAATAGCATTTTTTGGGGCCGGGTCGAAGGTCAAAACATAACACAAAGAGAAAAAAATCTGCTGTTAACTTATTGTACAAGCAATAAATATTGATTGTTTTTAATTGCATGTCAACATATCTCGGGTTATTTAATGTCTTGAGGTTAGGGAATCAGGTTCATTGTACGGTTATATTTACCTATTTTTTGTGTAATTGTTTCCTATGAGTTTTTGGTGAATAGATTTATCAAATACAAATAATTTTCAAATAGATCTATTAGACCTTTAGATGGGACCCTAACAGCTACTACCCATTGGGGTCAGAATGGACCTGGGAGTAATGACGATGAAGGGGAACTTGACATTCCATAGATCTACAGAACTAAAGCATCACCATCACATGCATTTAAAGATACTTCTAAAATTTCCATATGATTATACAAAAGATGTCACAGAAAACTTTTGGTTCCTTGGTTGTTTGGGTTTTATAGCATCATATCAATCTTTATAGGTTATTTAATGCCAAATCCCTTTTTAAACAAATAATCAGTTCTATTTGAAACAATTCAGTTTAGCATAATTACACAGTATAATTGTTGAAAGCATTTCTATTTCAAGCTATCCAGTTTATTCAAACACTCCTAATTTAGTTAATTCAGTTTAGTATAAGTATAGATTTTGTTTAAACGCAGTCAAATGTTAAAACAGTTCTATATAAAAGAATTCAGTGTAGCGTAAGTACATTTTCAATGTTAAAAACAGTTTCATTTCTAATAATTCAGTTTATTATAAGTACGCAGTTTAAATGTAAGTACACAGTTTAATTGTCAAAAACATTTATATTTCAAGCTATTCAGTTTAGTCAAACAGTTTCAATTCAAACAATCCAGTTTAGCATAAGTATGCAGTTTAGTTCTATTTAACCCATAGATAGGGCCCTATCAGGTGCTACCATCCCGGGCCAGAGTGAACCTGATAGCAATGACAATGAAGAGGTACTCCGCATTCCCCAAAGCTCCAGCATCACTGGAACCTCACCATCAGATTGTTTAGTGTCATATCCAGAATACTCATTGGGGGGGGGTCTTACCCCTCTACAGAGGTACAGTCGGTGTATTCTACAGCCCCAGCTTACTGGGCAATACACAGAGTTAAATGTCAAAAGAGTTTTATATTAGATAATTCAGTTTAGCATAAGTACAGAGTTTAGATGTCAAAACAGTTCTATTTCGAGCAATTCAGTTTAGCATAAGTAAGCAGTTTAAAGGTCAAAACAGTTCGATTTTAAGCAATTCAGTTTAGCATCAATATGCAATTTAAATGCAACCTCGGTTTAGTTCTATCTAACCCATAGATAGAACCCTTATCAGGTGCTACCACGTCGGGCCAGAGTGGAAGTGGGAGCGATGGCAATAAAGTGGTACTCCGCATTCCCCAAAGTTCCAGGATTACTGGAACCTCACCATCAGATTGTTAAGTGTCATATCTAGGACACTCGTTAGGTGGGTGGGGGAGGTCTTACCCCTCTGTAGAGAGGTAGTCAGTATATTCTACAGCCCCAGCCGACTGGGCAAGAAAACTTTTGGATTAACGTAACATTACTATGGCTAATAAAGCAAGATGCATTTGGTTAAAATATCAGATACATACGAAGAAAGAAAGTGCTTTAGTAAAAAGAAAAAAGCTTAAGTACGAGATTCATTCAATAAATAAGGTGAAATATTGCCAAAAGATAGGTCAATATGAAGCACTGTTTTTAGTTGCATATTTTTCAAAGAAATCAGTAGTGATGTATCGTGTCATGTACCAGAAGACTGTCTGTATATTCTTTTTTTACTAACAGCTGCGACCGGAATTTTTTCTTTACCGGAGAGTCAGTGTGTTTCCACCAAAATGGAATGTCTTTTGACTCAGACACACTCTAAAAAACGATGTTTAGCCCATTTATGAACAATTTTTGATTATATATGCCTCCTTCAACACACCACACATTCTCCTGTAAAGTTCACATGGTTTGCACTGACAGAACCATCAGAAATCTGATGACAGACCTTTGTTTAAAGCTGGAGCGCGCTTTTTGATTTTTGACCCCAGTTATGAATGACCCCGTTATATAATAGGCCCCCCCAGCCCTCACAATTCCCCTTATTTATAGAATGACCTCAAATATATAATTGGTTCCTCCTTTGTAAAAAAAAAATCCCCTTATTTATTGAACGACCCTCGTATATATTACCGAGCCCTCTTCACACAGAAAATTTCCCCTTACTTATTGAACGACACTCGTATATATTACAGGACCCTCTTCATACAGAAAATTTCCCCTTACTAATTGAACGACACTCGTATATATTACAGGGCCCCCTTCACACAGAAAATTTCCCCTTATTTATTGAACGACCCTCGTATATATCACAGGGCCCATTTCACTCTGAAAATTTTCCCTTATTTATAGAACGACACTCGTATATATAGCAAGCTCCTTCTCAATCGAAAAATTCCCCTTATTTATTGAACGACACTCGTATATAAACAGGGCCCTCTTCACACAGAAAATTTCCCCCTATTTATTGAACGATACTCGTATATAAAAAGGCCCTTCTTCACTCAGAAAATTTCCCCTTATTTATAGAACGACATTCGTATATATAGCCAGTAAGTTCCTTCTCAATCAAAACATTTCCCATATCTATTGAATGATCCCCGTTTATACAGAAAGTAAGTTTATAATATGAATTTGATAGAACTCGAAATACATTAGACTGTACCAAAATACTTTCATTTTTTAATCCACTGTATGTATTTTTGAAGCTTATGTAATACGACTCTAGGATTGTAAATGGATTTTGCAATCTTTGGATTAGTGAGACGCGTCTCAGAATTAATCCAAAGAGAAAATCTTTCGAATCACGCAAGATTTGTAGATATCAGGATAAGTATAATCTCTTGCAGTCGGGGGTTTGTTACTTACAAATAATTTTTGTAAAAGGGACGTTTCTATCACCATACGATTTAATTCTTTCTCGTTTTTTGGTCCTTAGATAGATAGATAAATACCAAAAAGCAGGCAGTGATTGGTATAAACAGATCAACATAAATGCAAACAGAAAAAAAATAAATATATAAAAGAGCCGTAAGATTATTTCCACTTTTAATCAACTGATTGATTTTAAAAGCATTTCAACCCGTCTAGGATTATTTTATGCCAAGAGGTCAGGGAATCGCGTTCACTGTATGTTCATGTTTTTTTTGTTTGGTTTGGTTTCTTTGTTTTTAATGGCATATCAACCTTTGTAGGTTATTTAATGCCAAAGCCATTCTTCTAGAAGAACAGTAGTGGTACTATTTAACCCATAGCTGGGAGGATGATGGGGTTCATACCTTTCCCAAGAGTATTTGCCCGAAAGTGAACGTAATAGCACGACTGGAGTACGAACTCGCGTACTACGATTCCGCAGTCCATCGCTTTAACCATTACACCACGAGGACACCCCCTGTATTTTTTGTGTGGTTGTTTCTAGAATGTTTATTTGTATACGGCTTTATTGAATACAACTAATTTTTAAACAGAGGAATTTGACTAATAGTTAGGACTCTAACGGGTACTGTCCCTCAGGGCAGAGTGGAACTTGGAGTTATGGCTATGAAGTGTTATATCGTTGATCTATAGAACTAGAATCTCACCATCAGATGCAGTTTATTGTCCTATCCTAGATATATCTTTTTTTGGGGGGTGTCTTACTCCTCCCCAAGGAATACACCATCAAATGCAGTTTAATGTCATATCCAGGACTCATCTTTTGTTGGGGTCATACCCCTCCACAGGAGATACAATCAGTGCGTTCTAAACTCCGTTGACAGGGCGTTTTGATCCACTGAGAGTTTATTGGGAATCCCTCGAAAGTATGTTTTTGAAGCTTCCGTAACACCATAATCTGTGTATATATATATATATATATATATATATATATATATATATATATATATATATATGATTGCTTAAAAGCAACAAAAGAGTGGTCTTCACCTGGCCAGTAGAGCAAGATAAAATATAAAACCAAGATGCATCAAATGATCGTATTTTCTAAAAGCACATGAAACTGGCAGTAATGAGAATACGACAGAAGAGTGAGTAACCATTAATTCATTTTAGGCTTATATACACATATATATATATATATATATATACTCCAAAGTTTATTTCCTGTGCATATCTCTGAAGTGATTAGTATGATGCAAGTATATCATTAATATTATTATAAATCAGATCATTATCAATGGAAGCTTTTGTTTCGGATGTCTTAATGATGAATATTCCAATATATATTTGTCGTACGTTCCACCAAACGAGTGAGTATGGCACAAGGCCGAGATTTAGGTGGATCCTGGCCCAGGGCCGTAGCCCAGACACTCCTGTCGAGCACAAAAATGCATTGAGCCTAGTTGGTATTCCCCTAAAAAGGGGCGCCTCAGGTTCCAGGTGACAAACCTAGCCCCACCATTGGATGACCCCTAAGGCTCAAGGAAATGAGAAAGTCTTGCCCATAAGATGCGGCTGCCGGGCTTCCCCGTCAGTCGCATCAAGCCGTCTCGACCGACCAAACCCCATCAAAACACAGTCTGATCCCAAACCAACCCTATACTCCATACGGCTGGTCAGGAAAGGATATATTTAGGAGTATACATTCTTATAAGTTTGAGGCGTTATCCTAAACTGAATCTGTACGTAAATAATCTTTATATGTATACATGAAATACTTTATAAAAAACGTAAATACTTTTGATATGTCCCCAAATTCTTTAAATAATCAAAATAATATTTTTATTATATATTCTGCGCAATAGCCATGTCTTTGATTCTTTTATTTGAGTATTGTAAACATGATAAAAACAAAGTGCCACACGCTTTCTAATCTAAATAGATTCATTGATATACTTGTGCTGTTGAAAATCTTGAATGAAGAATTCTGCGCCATTTCCTCAATTGAATCAAAGATAGGAGGACATTTAATTAACCAGAAAACGTACATTAATTTCATTAGACGCTGGTTATCGCAGGTAATCACCCGGCAGACGAACGCTTGCAACTCTCTTATCAAAACATAATTAGAGAAATTAAACGAAGGGGAAATATCAGAGGTATGTCAGTGAGTGAATAATACAACGAAATACAGTCGAACGCAGCAGAATTCGAAAAACGATTCAGTACCAATGAATTCTATCATAAATTCATTTATTTTAAATCATAAAAATGTAGACGTAGTTGTTGAGTCGTCGTATACAGCAGTAGAAGACCGATATCGGCGATCAGAGTTCAAGTCCAGCTGAAAGCTAAAAATTATATTACAGTTCTCACATGTTTTGGTTTCTTATTTTGAATTGCATATCAACCTTCGTGATTAGAGACCACGTAACATAGTGGCTAACGTGCTGGACTGCGACATCGTAGTAAGTGAGTTCGAACTCCAGTTACGTTATCACGTTTATTTTCGGGCTAATACACTTCAGGAAAAGTATGAACCCCCTAATATCACCCAGTTATTGATTAAAGAGTACCACGGTTGTTCTACTACAAAGATGGAATCAGCATTAAATAACCAACAAAGGTTGTTATGGCATTAATGGTTATCGTCGTAGGAAATGGACTCGGCGACACGAATTCAAACCTGGACGAGACTGATTGCATTTCACATAGCACTAATACCCTGTGGAAAGGTATGAATCCAATGATTCTCCCTCCAGCTATGGGTAAATAGTAGGGCAGACTGAGTTCTTCTGCCTTGGTGAGGCAACTAGTCTAGGAGAAGAAAAACTCTGAATTCAAACCTGTTAAACTCCGCTTAAAATTGACCTTGTGTCATATCCTGCCCAAGTGGTTGGTAAATATGATTAAACAAAGAAACCAGTCTTTGTGGGTTATTTAATGCGAAAACTATTTTTGCAGATGGACAGTAGTGGTAATTTTTATCATTCAGGGTTTTCGGAATATTGTCTTCTACTTTATTTTTATATTCAAACGTTTCGCCCGCACCGCCCTTCTTCAGGTGATTCTTGTGGAACTCGGCAGCTTGCAAGGAATTTCGAACTACAACCTTTATTCAAATGGGGGCTCGCTTGTTCTGAATCGGTTAAACATTACCGAGTTCGCGTGTTAAGTATTCCTATATTGTTACTTGTCAGCAGTTAGGATTAAACCTGCAACCTCCAGATGATTTTCACTCAGAAGATTATGGCACCAACGCCTATAACTGTTACGCCATGTAGCCTGCTAGACAGTACAAAGTGAATTTTCTGGACTTATAAACTTAATGTTCTTACATCACCATGAATTACTATTATAATGTTTAATGAATTTTTTTCCCCTGAGCTCATATTACTATGTTTTTTTATCAAACCTATTAGATTATTCGTTCTCATATTGTATTCATCTCTATACTTGGTCAACTTAACAGTTCCCGGTAGCCCAACATATGTGCTGATTCTTTAAGGCGTTAAATTCTCTAATGTTCTTCTCTGTCAATTATCTTAACTTCATTCCATAAGGGCAGGTGGTTTCTTTTTTCTTTCCGTATATGGTCCGCCATTACCGACTTTTCAATTTCACCTCATACTATTGCTTTTCGATGTTCTCACCTTATTTTTATTGGACACCATGTCTCGCCTTTGTATACTTTATCACAATTGCAAGGAATGGAGTACACAGTTCTTGATCATGTTGAATTCTATTAAGGCTTGACACAGAAGAGATATCTCTAAAGAGTTGATCCACTTGTGAATATTGTCCCGATGTCATATGGACTCCATATCCTCTGTATAATTTTAGCAAGGCCTTTGACATAGAGCAAACGTATCATGGTGAATTTGTTGTATACTCATATGCAGATGCATGCAACTCCACAATAAAGACGAGCGACACAGTTCTTTAGAAAAATATACCTCTCCTTTATTGAAAGTGTTGTGTGTGAGAGGGAGTTGGAGACTGAACAAAGACTGCAACATATTGACTTCCCCAGCTCCTCCGGACATAGCAGTTTGTCTTTCTCGTTCTCCTGGGCTGCTCAACCGGGGGCCTGGGGCTCTGCTGGGAGCTTGTTCTCACTGCTCGATCTCGAACACTGCTTTAAGCTCTGAACTGCAACTGCTCAATCGGGGATCCCGAGGGCCCCCTCTGCTGGGTGCTGTTCTCTCTACAGCATCCTATCTCCAACTGCTTCAAACTTCCTGTGCACCGAGTTATATTATTGTTTTACGACAACTTAATCTCTTCCCATAACTGGCCAACGGAATATGCAACTTCCGCCGTCTTTGGAATGGCATTTTTGATCATTATTGAGCGGAAATAACTGTCATGGCGTTCACAGGTCACCCTCTTCCGGTGCATCAGTTTGTGACTGCACCGTGGGATTTTAACCTTGTCCCATATTGTCAGCCAAGCTCGCCTACGCAATCTTTTCCCATAACTGGCCAACGGAATATGCAACTTCCGCCGTCTTTGGAATGGCATGTTTGGCCGGGTCGGGGGTCAATATACAACAAGTTTTCGGGTATCATTCTCAATCATTCAATCCAGATTTCTTGGAGCCGATGTTACGCTATCTGGGAAATTGTTGCAATGGAGGTTGTGTTTTAAACTAATTATTTCTTCTTGATATGCATCAATGTCGCTTACTAATCGCTTTTGCTCGATGTTGTAAGCAACGAACGATCCCTTTCTTCACATAATATGGATGATGGGAGTTGAAATTGATGTACGTCCTGAACCCTTGCTTTTTGTCTGTTATTAATACATTGGGGAAGGGTAATTCATTAGCTTCACTAAAGCCATCAATGTGGCTTAGATACATTAATCCTATTTACCAACCCCGCCGCTCGGGCAGGATATGACACAAGGTCAATTTTTTTAGCGGAGTTTAACAGGTTTGAATTCAGAGTTTTTCCTTCTCCTAGACTAGTTGTCTCACCAAGACTGAAGAACCTAGTCTGTCCTACTATTTACCCATAGCTGGAGGGAGAATAATTGGATTCATACCTTTCCCAAGGGTATTAGTGCTATGTGAAATGCAATC
Organism: Sepioteuthis lessoniana; assembly: GCA_963585895.1. NCBI lineage: Eukaryota > Metazoa > Mollusca > Cephalopoda > Myopsida > Loliginidae > Sepioteuthis > Sepioteuthis lessoniana. The sequence continues at coordinate 29,650,016 of OY757906.1, forward strand.
AGCTTGGTCCAGGATTTAAACTCGTATCGTCGAGTCCATTTCCCTACGACGATAACCATTACACCACGGGCACCTCTTAGATACATTGATCACACATTTATTCTCTGGCCTCATCAGGAACATGTTCAAACGTTACTTGATCACGTGAACTCAATCCAACCATCTATACAGTTCACTATGGAGAAAGAACAAGTTAATTTACAACGATGACGCAGTCCAGCACGTTAGCCACTACGCCACGGAGGCTCACCTCTGTACATTTTGCACTTAGTCAGAAATGAATGAGGCATTATAAGCGAACGACTACCAGGACGCGAGTTGATAGTTCAATCTCTCTTTTATTACGTTATGGTAATGTTATATAGTTGATTTAGCACTCCGAAGGCCAATCAACAAATGGTGACGGAGACCGAAAGTGTTCTTCTACCTGAGGTGGAACTTGGGTGGGGTGCTTTGTGAATATATATATATATATATATATATATCTATCATATGATTTCGTGATTCACTCTTTGTTTCTCTGTTTCTTTGAGGCTGTGATTTGAACTCAAAGCACTTAGCCTTGAATAACGAGAAAGAAAACATTTGGACCTGGAAGTAATGGAAATAAATGGGCACTGCACATTTCTCCCTAGGTTTCCAGTTCATTGTCATACCCAGGACACCCTTATCTTTCAATAGGAGATACAAACAGCGTATTCAAAGACCTGCTGATGGGGATATATTAGAAGAAATTTTATAAAGAAACTGCTCAAGTATTTACACAGTGACATTTTAAAAAGTATTTATTTTTTTGTTTGTAGAAAGGCTAATCTAACTTTGAAAACATGGAGAGTCCCATCTTCATATATATATATATATATATATATATATATATATATAAGTAAAGTAAAGTTAGCGACCATAGTCGAGGGTGACCCGAAGGTTCCCTTTTCGATAGCTACTACACCAAGGTGTAGGGGAGGGCGCTACTCCATTCCCAGGATTGCTCCACTTTACCCTTGAACCGTACCTTATAATGCTGAGTGTTAAGCAAGGTGGTATCAAGTACCATTTTTAAAGTCTTTGGTATGACTCGAACTGGGATTGAACCCAGGATATATTGAAACTTAGTCTAGAATTCCAAGAACTGAGTTCCACATATTTATTTGTACAAAGAAGAAAAATTGGGAGTTAGAAATTAAGAAGGCACATTTGATAAGAGGAATAAAATATTTTGTCATTCACAAGAGACAAATATTATCATAATTCATTTAATGGCTTCCATTTTTATCCCCACCTTCTGTTTGTCCCCATCTTACTTGAGGGTCAATAGAGATAGAGCTATAGCCACCAAATTCTGTAGTTGCTAATAGACTCTCAGAACATGTTTTTCGTGTGTTTGGTTTTGAAAATTCCATTTTGATTATTCATAATATATGTATTATAATCCTGATCTTTTTGTTTAACTCAGAGGTGTTAATCTCAATGACATAATAATAAAAAAGCCCTTACATATTAGATGCCGTTTATAAAGAAAATGTTCAAGTATGTACATAGTGACACATTTAAAAGTGACTATTTTTCAGAAAAGAATTAAATGCTGAAACTTTTTTCTTCCTTTTAGATAACCATGTTTGATTTTTTATTTCAGTTGATTCAAACTTTAGCATTTCATTAGTTGATTCTGTGGGTTTGAGGAGGGTACCTTAATAACTGTTGATGGTATCCATCTCTCGCCTATTTTTATTACTCTATTGGCATTTGTTGATTGTATCCCCTGTAGAGGAGTAAGACCTCCACCCAAAGAGTGTCCAGGGCATGACACTTAACTGCATCTGATGATGAGACTTTAGTTCTGGAGATTCAGTGAGTGTGGAGAACTTCTTCATTGCCTTTACTCCCAGGTACACTCAGAACCGAAGTAGTAATACTTGGTAGAGTCCTATTTATGAGTTTAATTGGGTCTCATCTGCGGCTCGAAAAGATCTGTTTCAAAGCTAATCGTATAAGATAGGTTTGGTTTCTTTGTTTCGTGGCATATCAACATTCATGGGTTTAACAATGCCAAAGACATCCCTGTAGAAGAACATTAGTGGTAATATCTAACCCATATCTGGATAAATAGGAGAGTTCTTACGTTTTACAAGGGTATTATTCCGAAAGTGAACGTTGGTTGGTTGATTGGTTAGGTTTTATGGCATATCAACCTTTGTAGGTTATTTAATGCCAAATCCATTTTTATGCAAATAATCAATTCTATTTCAATCAATTCAATTTAGCATGAGTACACAGTTTAATTGTCAAAAACATTTCTAGTTCAAACTATTCAGTTTATTCAAACAGTTCTAATTCAGCTAATTCACTTTAGTATAAGTACAGATTTTGTTTACACATAGTTGAATATCAAAGCAGTTCTATATATAACAATTCAGTTTATCATAAGCACACAGTTTAAGTTTAAGTACAGTTTGATTGTCAAAAACATTTCTATTTTAACCCTTTCAGTTTATGGTTGGTTGGTTGGGTTTATTGGCATATCAACCTTTGTAGGTTATTTAATGTCAAATCCATTATTTATACAAATTATCTATTCTATTTCAAACATCTCAGTTTAGCGTGAATACACAGTTTAACTGTCAAAAACATTTCTATTTCTAGCTATTCAGTTTATTAGAAATATGAAACGCTTCATAAATTTGCGTCTCATCCTTGCGCACGGGCCATGCTAATCTCTGTATCGTTCCAATTCTAGTATATGTACCGCTGAAACTGGTACCGAAATTGAACGTAATAACGCGACTGAGGTTCGAACTTGCTTGCTTCGATATTGCACTCTAGCATTTAAGGGACTGAAGTTCTCGTGGTGCAATTGCTGAGCCCTGAACTCGAAGTAAGCGGGTTCAAACCCCAGTTACATTGTTACGTTCACTTTCGGATTAATACTCTTTGGCAAAGGTATGAACCCCCAATCTTCACCCTCACTTATGGGTAAAATAGTATCACTGCTGTTCTTCTACAAGTATAGTGCTGGCGTTAAATAATCCACGAAGATTGATATGCTATTAAACAAAGAAACCAACCAAACAAGTACATTCGTCACTACGCCACAGTCCTCCGCGTGCCAAAAAAAAAAAAAATCTCCAGAAACAAATGAGCAACAAATGTTAATATGATTATACAATAAACTTGATTTCTTAACCTCTAGGCATAAAATAACCCTAAACGGGTTGACATACAGTTAAAAATCAACCAATCCTCTCAACTGTCGCGAAATCGGTTGACTTCGGTTGAATGGTTAGTTAGTTGGAAAAGAAAACTCGGATGTTTGATTTTCTCAAGGGTTTTAGTGTACACGTGTCAAGTTGGGATTCGAACTTTGATCATCGTTTTCTGCTAATATCCATTATACTGCTTCGTATTTAAACATGATTGGCCAGTCAATGATATCATGTTGTTATCGACTTTTCTCTCCCTTTTTTCTTACTCAGTATTAAAAAAAATCTAGACGTTATTGTATTGTCACCAACTATAGTTATATAGATCTTTCAGATTTTTGTTGACGATATGTGATAGTAGTATTAGCGTCACAACATTTACGTCTGTATCCATAATATTAAATAACTGTTATAAACAAATGGTACCAGACAAGTTTATTCATAGACAGAGTTTCTATGTGGCAGCACTATACACCACAATTGCATCTGCGTTGGTAGGATATTTGCATATGCATTGATATCATATTTACGTATGCGTTGCAGTGATATCTACATATGCGTTGGTGTAATATTTACATCACTTAACAGATTTATGTTGAAACGTTTTCCATGTGCAGATTAAGTAACTAACACACTTTTCTGAATTTCACGATGAAAAAATAAACTGCAAACAAATCTTTAAAAAAATATACTTTAAAAAAATTGTCAGCTCATCAAACGAGCAGAAAAGAAAAAAAGCACATAAAAAAATGGAAATTCGTCTAACACAAATTACATTTTTTTAAAACAAACTATAATCAATCCGACGAAAACGCCAGAAACAAAATGGAGGCAAAAATCTATTTTGACGGAAGTAATTGAAGTTATCTTTATTGCTAAATGCATTCTCTTGTTCCTGTTCGTTAATTTATTCTTTGTTCTATTAAACTAGATTTCTACTTATTTCCTTTTATTACCTTCATGTCTTTCAAGTTAATTTTATTTCCAGCAGGTGCCCATCAGCCATCTACAGCTGTTATGCATTTGTCGTTGTTGCTGACATACATTAAATAAACACCTGCAGAACATTAAACTATTATTGTTCCTACATGCATATTATTGTTGAGGCGCTCTTCGCGTAACGGTTATCATCGTTGAAAAGGGACTCGAAGATCCATGTTCAAATCCTTAACAAGATTATTTGTGTTTACATTTGTGCTAATGCCTTTAGGAAAGGCCTAAATCCATCTAATCTCTTTCCACCAGCCACAGGAAAATAGTTGGGTATACTTGGTTCTTTAGCCTTGTTAAAGTAACCCTTTTAGGAGAAGGAAAATTCTAAATTCAAACCAGTTTAAAAACTGACCTTGTGTTATTTCCTTCCCATGATGGAGAGGTTGGGTAATATATATCTGTCAACGTTTATGTTGGGTTACTAAAGGACCGTTAAGTTTTTATGTAACATGGCATTAGGAGAGTTTAGTTTGAATTAGATTTATCCAAAAAGATCGTTTTTATTGTATCAGCGTAGATTTTAAAATAGTCAAATTGGTGAATTTTTCTTTGATTATCCTGAAATCTTTTAAAAATAAACATTGTAGTTTATTTTTCCTTTTAGAATTTTTATAACCTTTCTTAAAATTTTACCCTTCTTAAATTTTTACTTGATATATCATAATATATTACTTGTAGAATATATAATATAATATGATAATATATATTATATGATATGATACCTTATATAATATAATATAGTACTTATATAATGACTACTGGACATTGGCATGATGATTAGAGTGTTCGCTAATAGCCCGGGAGAATCCCAGGTCAAGTCATACCAAAGACTCAAAAATGGTACTTGATACCACCTTGCTTAACACTCAACATTATAAGGTACGGATCAAGGGTAAAGTGGAGAAATCCAGGGAAAAGAGTGGGGCCCTCTCCTACACCTTGGTGTAGGAGCTATCGAAAAGGAAGCCTTCGGGTCACACTCGACTACGATCGCCAACAACAACAACAACAACATAATATAATACATAATATAATACATTACATACTATAAAATAATACTTATATAATATATATAATATATAATATAATATGATATTATACTTGGTCATGTTATAGAAAAGGTCATGTGCAGAGTGAACATGTAAAAAGTTGTTTGCAAAGTTTCGTACAGGAGATTTCCTCTTGTTCACTCATCCTTTTACAGTAGGACAGAATGGTTTACAAGTTTATGAAATAATTACTGTGATGGTTAATTGTATTAATTATTTCATTATTTAGTTTGGTCAGGTCGCGAATTGTTCAGGTGTCTCTTAGCTAAAATCTTTGAGTGGAAATGTAAGTCAAATTGGAAAGGTCAAGTGCGTGCACCAGCAAACATATGATAGGGGACACCTGTCATCTCGAGACAAGAAGGCCAAATGTAAATAAAATGGATTTATTTATGTTATGTCATAAATTAGATTGAGGTAAAATTGGAAAAAAAAATTTTTTTTGCGTGTAGTTGTTTCTTAAGATATTTTTTTGCTCACACTCCTATCAGATACAAATAATTTTTAAACAGATTTGACTCATAGAAGAGTCTCTATCAGGTTCTAACCATTGTGAGTCAGTGGACCTGGGAGTGATGGCAATGAAGGGATACTCTCCATAAGCCTAGTTTAATGCCATGTCATGGACATCCTTTTGTAAAATAATTACTTTGATGGTTAATTGTATTAATTATTTTATTATTTAGTTTGGTCAGGTTGCAGATTATTCGGGAGTCTTTTAGTTTGCTAAAATCTTTGTAAGTCAAATTGGAAAGGTCAAGCATGTGCATCAGCAAACATATGACAGGGGACCCAAATCATCTTGGGACAGGAAGGCCAAATGTAAATAAAATGGATTCATATCATGCCATAAGTTTGATTGAGTTAAAATAAAAACTATGAAAGTTAGGGACGCGTTTGATAATCATGATGATATGACACAATATCTTAGTGAGATGACATCACATTAATAATATACTGAATTTTAGGCTATATACATATTTACCCAACCCCTCCGCTCGGGCAGGATATGACACAAGGTCAATTTTTAAGCAGAGTTTAACAGGTTTGAATTCAGAGTTTTCCTTCTCCTAGACTAGTTGCCTCACCAAGGCTGAAGAAACTAGTCTGCACTACTATCTACCCATAGCTTGAGGGAAAATAATAGGATTCATACCTTTCCCAAGGGTAATAGTGCTATGTGAAATGCAGTCAGTGTCGTCCAGGATTTGAACTCGTGTCGCCGTGTCTATTTCCTACGACGATACCAATTACACCACGGCACCCCCAATCTTTTTTTTATATGACACAAGGTCAATTTTTAAGCGGGTTTGAATTCAGAGTTTTCCTTCTCCTAGACTAGTTGCAGGTTTGAATTCAGAGTTTTCCTTCTCCTAGACTAGTTGCCTCACCAAGGCTGAAGAACCCAGTCTGTCCTACAATTGACCCATAGCTGGAGGGAGAATAATTGAATTCATACCTTTCCCAAGGGAATTTTAGAATATATAAGAATTCGCGAATTTTGAAAATCAGTCAATTGGGGTTGTAGTCAGTGAGAAGTTGACGGGTTGACTTCCACTGAGCTCTTCGTGGGCTGCGACAGGGAATAAATGAGTCTGTGTAACGGGAAACGTGTCTCTGTTTATACAACAAGTTTTTTCTCTGTCTCTTGTGCTTCGATGACTGCTGCATAATAAAAGAAATCTTCGTATCTGGAACGACCTTGTCGCCTTGTGTTTGAAAAAGTGAAACATCTATTGATGTTCTAGATGGTACCATGGTACTGCACTTATCACAAATGGTATCGGGCTTACATAGTATTACATCTGGTACCGTACACTATAGTGTTACAGATTAAAACATTACTTGAGAATAACTCTGGCCAGCGAGGTTTTCAAGGTCGAATATATAATAGCTGATTTTAAGGCAGATTTTTACGCTGAATCCAAAAGTCATACTCATTTTTTTCTAATCAGATCTAAGTTTTAAGGTACTAGTTCGTACCTGAAATATATAGAACAGTATTATAACTGTACTTGTTTTCTTGTTGAATTAAACAAATAATACCAAATTTAGGGTTGATATATTTGCAGAAAGCTCACATTGTGCTATAGTAAACTGAAAAATACATAAAAGAAGCTATTTATGGATGAAAGGTCTTTTCAAAGACTTCCTTCTGATGGTGAGGCTCCAATCCCTTCACCCTAAAAACTACTCTTAAGAAGTAATCCACAAAAAATGTTAATATGAACGTACAATGAAATCAATTTTCTTACTTATACTCATAAATTAACCCTAACAAAATCGTTGAACCTATACAACTGTACGCAAAGTATTTGTATTGGGTAGAAATATTTGGTATCATATAACAGTGCCCCCCACTCAAGAACCAACAACACAAAATGCTAATACAAATTTATAATGAAAAGGGCTTTCCTAACAATTAGGCATAAAATTAATCAATCAATTCATCAATCAATCAATCATAATCAGGCGAAACCCTTGGAAAAGAAATAGACACCTTATCTCACCAGCAATGGGTTAAATAGTGTGTTCTACAAGGACGGTTTTGGCGTTAAATAATCCGCGAAGGTTGATATGTCATTAAACAAAGAAATTAAACCAAATAAGCAGATTATGTAGCGAATGCAAAAGACTGCGACATTATTTTAATCCTTTTCGAGTTTTTCATACCGGCGTCAGCTGATGGTTTTACACTGCAGTTTGAGTCACAGCAAGTCTCCTCAGGTCTTCAGGACTATTATAGCCGATCTTAATAATGGTCTCCACTCGTTCTCTTATTTCCAAGTCCACCACTCCTTGTACCATTCTTTTGATAACTATACCCAGTGCACCAATTACAATTGGTATCACCGTCACCTTCAGGTTCCATTTTTTTTTTCAATTTTCTAGAAAGGTCCAGATATTTATCTCTCTCTTCGTCTTCCTTCAGTTTTGTGGTCAGCCAGAAAAGTAAAGTTCACTCTTTGGCAGGGTCTCTTTTTTGTTGTTGACTATCACTAGGACTGTTCGTCTGGCCGAGATTAGATGATCCTTTTGTATCTCAGAATCACAGAGAATGTTGTGCGTCTGATTTTCAAAGACGGATTCCGCATTGTGCATGTACTATTTGTTCATATGGTCAAATTTATACTTCCTGCGCAATTTCTAGTGGGCCACATTCTCTACCCAATCGCGTCTTGTCTTATACACTTTCTGCGCTCTTTCATTGCATTCGCTTATTATGTGATTGATCGTTTCGTCTCTATCACCACATAACCTACATCTGCTATTTTGTTACGTCTTGTCTATTCTTGATTTGACATAGTCCTAATGGCGTTGTTTTGTACTGCTATCAGAAGAGATTTAGTTTATCTCTTATGGTTTCTTTTGCTTGTTTGTCGCTTGAAATGTCCAAACAGTTGTTTTTTCCCATTTTTGTTTTCTGGTTATTTTTGTTCTGCTTGATATTTGTGTTGTCTGTATTGCTTCTGATGGCTGCAATCAATCTTCCTCCGCGCTTTTTTATGTAGTCTTTTTGTCATTGTATCAATGCATCGACACTATCTTGAATATTGGCAAGTCCTCTTCCTCCTCCTTTTCTCGGCACATATAGTTTGTCAACGTCATCTCTGGGATGTAAGGTCTTATGCATTGCTATGAGTTTTCTTGTTCTCTGGTCCATTTTTTGGAGTTCTTCTATGGTCCACTTTAAGAATGGTCCTGAGTATCTTACGAGAAGGATAGCCCAGATATTTATCCCTTTGAAGAGATTTCTGCTATGTTGTTTGGTTTCAAGTAGTTTTCTCGTCCTCCTGAAATATACCTTTTTTTTATTTTTTTCTTTCATCTCCGATTTTCATTATTCGCATGGCACATTTTTCTATGCCAAATCGCATCCCTATATCCTATTAGTATATCCTCACTGTTCGTATTAGGGTGTTCAATTTTTTTCTATTTTGTCAAACAGTTTGATGTCATACATGTACATTAGCTGGGTGGTTTTTTGCGATTTATGAAGTATGTATCCACCAGTGCATTTCTTAAGTATGTGATTGAGTGGCATCATCGCCATTACAAATGATAAGGGTGATAACACATCTCCCTGGAAGATCCCTCTTTGGATTTTTAACTTTATCTTCCTGCTGTCAGTTCGGTCTCCAGTTTGTCATGGTATTTTCGATAAACTTTATGATTTCACCGGATATCTTGTACATTTTGAGACTGTCTATCATCCAGCTTTGCAGGATCCTATCATATACTTATTTGTAGTCTATTCACGCCATAGCTAGGTTTTTTCGTCTCGTTTTGCTCTCCTTGGGGATGTATTGATCAATAAGTAGTAGCTTTCTTGTACCTCTTGTCCACTTGGAGCATCCTTTCTGTTCTTTGGGAAAGAGTCTGCGGCTTATTAGCGAATCTTATACCTCCTCCCTAATTTGTGCCGTAAGTATTGTCCACATCAGCGGTAAGCTTGTTATGGGTCTGTAGTTGTTGGGGGCGGTTCCTTTTTGGGGTCTTTTTGGGTTGGGGTGGTCTTTTCTTTTCTCATCCATCGGGGATGTGTCTATTTCTTGTAGGCATGTATTGATTTCGATAGCCAGTCTGTCATGGATGGAAGTGCCCCGCACAAACTAATACGGATGGGGATTACGCCGATGACATAGCTCTTCTAGTAAATACACCCACTCAAGCCGAAACCCTGCTACATAGTCTGGAACAAGCAGCAGGGGAGCATAGGTCTCTAAATCAACGCAGACAAGACAGAATACATGTGCTTTAATCAAAGAGGTGATATCGCCACATTAAATGGTGATCTTTTGAAACTAGTGGACAAGTTCACTTCCCTCGAAAACAGCGTCTCATCCACCGAGAATGACATCAACAAGTGACTAGCAAAGGTATGGACAGCTATCGTTAATCTATCGGTAATATGGAAATCAGAGCTGACCGACAAAACAAAACGCAGTTTTTTCCAAGCAGGGGTCGTGTTGATATTGCTATATGGATGCACCACGTGGACGCTAACTAAACGTATGAATAAAAAGATTGACGGCAATTACACAAGAATGCTGAGTCCTGGAGGCAACACCCCACAAAACAACAGCTGTGTGACCAACTACCACTCATTACGAAAACTATTCAAGTTAGACGAACCAAACATGCGGGATACTGCTGGAGAACTAACTCATAAGCGATATACTCCTTTGGACCCCTTCACATCGATGAGCAAAGATAGGACGACAAACTAGAACCTACTTACAGCTGTGCCAATACAGGATATAGCCTGGAATACCTCCCGGGAGCGATGGACGATAGAAACGGGTAGCGAAAGAGGGTCAGGGATATTCGTCCTGAGAGCAAGACAAGATGATTATTCATGTATGCCATAATGTCCTGGCGTTTTCCAATTTAGTACTTTTTCGAGTGAATCGTGATGTATTTTTGTCTTTGGTCCATCTTTGAGTCCTTCCAACTCTTTTCCATGTAACTTATCCATTCGGCTTTTCTGTTATGTTCTCTTCGACCCCATATTTTTCTACAAAACTGTTTTGTTTCTTTATCATCCGGCAGTTCGTGCATTCACCCCCTTCTTGCTGATTGATTTTTTTTCATCGTTTTGGAATGTCCTGTTTTGTTTGTATTGTTTTATTCTCTCCCAATATCTTTTTAGTCTTCCTTCTTTTGCCACTACCTTCTAATTAATTCCCTCAAGTTGTATTTTCTGTTTTACTTGTTGAGTTACTTTTTCCTTTTCGTCCCAACATGTTCCAGACTTCTTCCATTTCTTATCTACGTTTCCAGTCGAATTTTTCATCCAGGTTTTGAGTTTCTGTTTATGTTCCTTCAGGGAACACTGATTTTGCAGCAGACTAATTTCACCCCTGCATAGTTTTTTGTTATGTTTTTCGTTTAGATGTATTAATAATTCGTTTATTTTTTCAGTTTTTGCCTTGACTGTTTTTCAGTCTTGGTTTCTGAGCGATGGCAATCTTGTCTTCTTTTCAGAGATAATTCTCATTAAATTTCCTATGATCATTTCTTATTCTTGTGTTAGAGTTCGTTCTGTGTGGTTTGGCTGTGTGTTGTTTCGATTGTTATTACTTTGCGGTTCGTTTCGGTTAGATTGATTCTTGTTTTTCAGTATGTGGTGTGTCGATTATTGCATTAGGGTCTTGTTATCCTGATTCCATATTTTTTGGCGTATTTCTAATATTTCAAGGTCAGAAAACGACCCTTTCTTTACGATCATCCTAACTTGGTCAGCGAGACTTTGGCTTGTTGTCTGAAATCTAGTGCACTCTTCCCAAATTTCTATCATTCTTCTTCCATACCCACCTTTTCTAGGCTTGGTTCTAAAATAGCAGTGATGTGCAAGTTTTGTCATCCCCAGTCCATTTTCTGTGTTGGTGTCTCTTGTTTGTCTGATTACTTGGGTCGTCGTTTGTGTAACTGAAAAAAAGAATAGCCAACATTCGCAGGCATGACGAACGGATCTCCTATGTGGGCTATCAGGGGAACACCTACCGATCATGACACCTAGACCTGTTTTTTGAGTTCCACGTTGGGTTGTTTGGATTTGACATTTTTATCATGGGTAGTATGTTGTAGTTATACAAGATCCAGGGGTTGTTGAAAATCTGCGCCCTTGTCACAGATGTAACCAAGTTGTCTTCAAGTTAGATAACTCATAAGTGGGTCACAAAGAAAAAGGAAAAAGTATAGTTTGGCCTTTTCTATCTCATTAATAAACGCCACACATCGATGCGTAGCAGTAGTTCCCTGACTACAGTATTTGACGTTGGCCGTGAAACTCTGACGTTCTTTTGCCCAGCATCTGGTGAGGCTCACCGTTGACCCAACGTTGGATTCCTCCGATTTACTTCACATTAACCATGCTGCTTCCCATGGCTTCTAATAGTTTGTATTCCGTGATATTTTTTCTTTTACGTTTTTTTCTTTCCCCTTTCCCCCTTTTTTGATTTGTAAAGTTTTAACTTAGCTAAAATCCAGCTAATTATTATTTTTCTTAACTCAAGATCAATTAGTTGTTGCAAGTTATAACATTTAGCCCTTCCATGTCATTTCAAATGATAATTAGTTTTAACATGAACATATCAATCGTTAAGTTAATCGTATCTGCACTTATATATCTAAACAGCCAAAACTAAGACGAGGAGAAAAGCAAGTTACAAAATTTTAATACGAATTTCTTCCATATAGTTAAGCTAAGAAAAACTTGAAAATTAATACATACAATTTTGTCGAATTCTTTAGGATGATATAGTAAGTAAGTAAAGTTGGCGACCATAGTCGAGGATGACCCGAAGGCTCCCTTTTCGATAGCTACTACACCAAGGTGAAGGTGAGGGCGCTACTCCTTTCCCTGGATTGCTCCACTTTACCCTTGATCCGTACCTTATAATGCTGAGTGTTAAGCAAGGAGGCATCAAGTACCATTTTTTGAGTCTTTGGTATTACTCGACCAGGGATTGAACCCAGGTCTCCCGGGCCATTGGCGAACACTCTAACCGCTAGGCCAATGTCCGGTCGATATGGGATGATATACCATTGTATTTATTTTGTTTTTTTCTTGGCTTCTTATCTGCGGTTCTTTCAAAGTGCATTTCAGTTCAAATCTGCACACCTATCATTCTTATTTATTCTGAGTTTTGGTCACATGACTACTTCTCTTTTTCTTTCACCCTTTTTTTCTCTATTTTTTCATAAAATACCATCGACTTCTTCGGGATAGTATACCGTCGTATTAATATATTTTTCTTTGCTTCTTATCGGTTACTTTTTCAAAGTATTTTTGAATTTGAAGCTGCATACCTATTATTCTTTCCAAACCATAACCATAGGGATATAAGGCTCGGTATGATTTTTAATAAAAATTATTTCGAACCAAATATACGTGTTATCTGACAAGAAGGACAATATTTTGTAGACCTTGATATTCTCTTCCCACTAGCGATATTTATAATGCGATCACAAAAGTTTACTTTATCCCCCATGGTAAGTCAGTGTTCTTTCAAATTCAAAGCGGGGGAGTCTAAATGGTGTACTGGTTGCTGTAGGGCAACATCATTGTAAGCGAGTACTTAATCCAGCCATTTTCGAACTATTGCCGATGGGAAAGGTAGGAACCACTGAGTTAGTGGTTGATAGTATCATCACGGTTCTTATTATATAAAGACGGCTTTAGTATTGAGTAACCCACAGAGGTTTATATGCGATTAAAATAAAGAAACAAAAGAAACTACAGTATCAACTTCAATGCATATTGCGCAAAAATAAAATTTGCTTGACAGACCGCATAAATAAATTTCGATTCATTAACAGAGAAAAAATTGCAATAATAAATGGCTTAAAAATTAAGTAAAATATACCAGATTTGAACAAATGCAATGACCGATTTCCAAGCTTAATGTTTTAAACAATATTCATTAAAGTTTTGCCTTTATTTTATCGTTTAGGAATGATTCAATGAGAAATTTTTATGTTGTTTCTTAGAATAATGAATATTACGTGTAATCTTCTTCGGTGTTTACCCCTATCTTCATCCCAACTAAAGAACACATTTTACTCTGTGAGTTTTAATTGAAAGGGAATCACCCTCCATCACGATAAAACTCAGCGCCCCACAGCTTAATTGACTAAAGGTCTCTTAGAGGAGTTCGGTTGGGAAAAACTGCTTTATCCGCCATGTTCTCCTGACTTTGATCTTTCTGAGCATCACTTGTTTACAAGCGTGGTACCCATAAACTTATTGACAGATAGAATGAGGTTCTAGGAAGCAATTGGGGTGAATGATTACGTATTTCTTTAGGAATAGGTTCTGTCTATAATATATAATAATAAGTAAATTGGCCGACTGTAGTAGAGGGCGATCTGAAGGCTCCCATTTTCAATAGCTACTACACCGAGGTGTTGGGGAGGGTGATACTCCTTTCCCTGGATTGTTCCACTTACACTTGATCCGTACTTTAATAAGGAGACAACAAGTACCATTCTTTGAGTCTTTGTTATGACTCGATCTGGGATTGAATCCCGACATCCTGATCCATTGGCGGAGACACTAACCATTATACACTAATATATACTCTAAAATCCGATATTACATTCGTTCTTATCTGATATAAACATAAGTTCCATCCAAATTCTTTTGCTCACAAAATGAAATAAGATTAATAGATGCCTTTTAAAGTTGAAGAAATCTAGCCAATTTTTTTTTATTCGAGAAATGGACCGCCACGCGGAAACGAAAAAGAGAAACATTTATAAGTAAAAAAAAGAAATATTAATTCAATGTGTGCATTACCCAGCCCCTCCGCACAAGCAGGATGTGACACAAGGTGAATTTCTAAGCGGAGTTTAACAGGTGTGAATTAAAAAATGTCCTTCTTTTAGATTAAAGAGCCTAGCCTGCCCTACTGTTTATCCATAGCTGGAGGTAGAATAGTTTGATTCATACCTTTCCTTATGGTGCTAGCGCCATGTGAAATTCAAACAGACTTATACAGGATTTGAATATTGGTTGCCGTATCTATTTCCTGTGACGATAACCATTACACCACTAACTAATGTATCTATTTGGATAACCTGAATAAGATATCTCCTGCATTGATATTCTTTCTATGTCGTGATTTTTGGAAAAATCTATTTCAAAAGAAATGCGCTAACTTCACCAGAGACATGGAACGATTCGTGAGGCATGAATAATGTCAACGCCGCAGCAGTTTTAATAAATAAGACAAATATATTGTTTGGCTCGATGAGTTCTTGACCTGAACCAGGCTGTATTTCTAGGGTAATTTTCAAATCCCGCTGACACCACTATAACATCAACGCCTAACGTCAGTCAAATGACAGCTTATAAATTCTAATTCAATGGTCGTCAAGAATTTGGAACACTAGAAAACAAAAAGGCAAAATGTCGAAGTTTACACTTAAACTTTATTCTGGGTTAAAATCATTTGAAAGAAAATAATAGTTGCTAAGGAGCTTACTTGCAAACGTTGGTGGATTGTAATTAGTTAAATCAAGGTTTAAATACGTGTTATGAACAGAAAATATAAACTGGAATACGCTGACTGTATACCCTGTAGATAGGAAAGACCCCTCAAAAAGGTTTTAGCCCAGTCGGCTAGGGCTGCAGAATACACCGACTGCATCTCTTTAGAGAGGTAAGACTCCCCAAGGAATGTCCTGTATATGACACTAAACAGTCTGATGGTGAGGCTCCAGTAATGCTTGAGCTTTGGGGAATGCGGAGTAACCATCGCTCACAAGTCCACTCTAACCTGATAGGGTCCAATCAATGGTTCAAATAAAACTAAACTTTGTGCTGATGCTAAACTGAATAGTTTGAAATAGAACTGTTTTGACATTTAAACTGTGAACTCATGCATAACTGAATTGTTTGAAATAAAATTGTTTTGACATTTTACTGTGTGTAAATAAATGACTGACGTTTAATTGAAATGCTAGTGATACATAGCAATATTTGGAACCATTTAACTTTGTGGACTAAACGGAATAGCTTGAAATAGAAATGTTTTCGACATTTAAACTGTATACTTATGCTAAACTGAATTATTTGAAATAGAACTGTTTTTATGTATAAAAATGGATTTGGCACCTAATAACTTTCAATGGCTGATATGCCATAAACCAAAGCAAACTAAACCAAAAAGGTTTTTAGGTATGTAACAAAACTGCAACAGATGATAATCCTTATAAGTTGATCCTTATTTAATCACAGGGGAGTCACTGTGGCATAATGGCAAGAGTGTTGGACTGTGGCTTCAAAGTAAGGGAGTTCAAACTCCATTTGCGCTATAAAATTCATTTTTGAACTAATACCCTTAGGAAAGATATGAACCCCCTTAACCTCTCAGCTATGCGTTAAATAGTATCACTGCCGTTCTTCTACAAGGATGGTTTTGGCATTAAATAACCCTTGAAGGTTGAAAAGCCATTAACTTATATAATTATGCTAAGTCATAAATCTGAAAATTCAATGTTCGAAAATATACAGATGTAGCCAATACTATGGGCTTGTTAGTACCACTACAAGTATCCCCATTGTTGTTTTACAAGGATGACGTTGAAATTAAATAACCCGCGCTGGTTGAAATGCTATTAAACAAAGAAACATAACAGGTGTAAATTTCGAGACTGCGATCGTTATATTAAAAAAAAACTTGGGTAATTATGGAAAGTATATCGATAAACTCCCATGTTTGTTAGAAATCAGCTTGCTATTTTTAGGAACACACACAGAGAGAGAGAGAGAGAGAGAGAGAGAGAGAGAGAGAGAGAGAGAGAGAGAGAGAGAGAGAGAGAGAGAGTAGCGTGTTCATTCATACATTGTCGTTTCTTGTTAATGAAGATCTTATTTTGCGTGGCAATTTAGTTGTTTGGCTTCGATGTCCTGATCAGAACAAAAAAAGCCTTACAGATGCCAGACAATTGTTGCGCCTTCGCGAGGAAAATCAATTAAATCAACAACATGGATATATATATATATATATATAGTTTTTAGAAAATTATTCGTATTTGGTTGGACAGCGTGCAAAAAAATCTTGAGAAACAACTAAACAAAAAATATAAATATAAATGCCCAATGAATGCGATTCCCTAACATCTTGGCATAAAATAACCCTAGATAGGTTGACATGCCATTAAAATCAATCAATCAATCAATCAAGAAAAGTTCTTTGAGAGAAATGTTCGCAAATTGGGCTGTCTACAATTACTGTTTTCAGGGCTACAAAGGAATTGGTTAAATACAAGTTTAAAATAATCGTATACTTTTTAAAAATCCTGTACATAAAATTATACGTATCTATACATGCATGAGTATAATAATGCACTCATTAATTCCATATATATATATATATAATTATGATTATGATTAAAATTTAACGCTAAAAGAGTTTTTAATTCGTAAAATCTTTTCAATGTACAAAAATTCCCAGCAATATCACATTATGAGTCTAGTTTAAAAAGCATAGAATAAAAAATATAAAAGTATAAAAAAAAACTATAAACAGGATAATCCCCCTATAACTATGAGTTTCACGCATTCAATCCTCAGATGACCGAGTAATCAACTCGTTTCACTTTTTCAACTCATCAACCGAGACAGAAATCAACACGTGACTAGCAAAGGCATGGACAGCTATCGGTAGACTATCGCTCATTTGGAAGTCAGACCTGACTGATAAAATAAAACGCAGTTTCTTCCAAGCAGTGGCCGTGTCGATACTGCTATGTGGATGCACTACATAGACGCTAACTAAACAAATGGAGAAAGAGCTTGACGGCAACTACACAAGACTGCTGCCAGCAATATTGAATAAGTCCTGGAGGCAGCACCCGACAAAGCAGCAGCTGTACGGCCACCTCCCACCCATCACGAAAACTATCAAATTTAAACGAACCAGACATGCAGGACACTGCTGCAGAAGTAGGGACGAGCTCATAAGTGATGTACTCCTGTGGACCCCTTCACATGGACGAGCAAAGGCAGGACGACCAGCTAGAACCCACATACAGCAGCTCTGTGCCGATACGGGATGTAAATCTGAAGACCTGCCGGGGGCAGTGGACGATAGGAAGGGGTGGCAAGAGAGGCATGATGATAATTTGTAATAATTTTTTTGGGTCATATGACTAATTATATGGTCGACATGATGATTTACATGCCTCAATCCAGAGGCAATTTGCGTAGTAAATGCTCAATTTCATGGCGGCATCTCGCTACCAACTCCAATCTTTATACTGTGAATTATTCATGTCGGAAAAGCGTTGGTTGGTTGGTTTCTTTGTTTAATGGTATATCAACCTTTGTAGGTTATTTAATGCCAAAGCTATTCTCCTAGAAGAACAGTAGTGGTACTATTTAACCCATAGCAGGGAGGATAAGGGGGTCCATACCTTTTCCAAGGGTATTTGCCTGAAAGTGAACGTAATAGCGCGACTGGAGTACGAACTCGCTTACTACGATTCCGCAATCCATTACACCACGAGGTCACCCACTCGGAAAAGCGTAAGTAGAATTTTTTTTCTATGAAAAATCTTCAGTTTCCCGGAAAGTTATTACAAAAGTAGTATCTTAAAAGAGAGTGTGCATTTAATAAGGCTTCGCTTGAGTACAATAGTGCATTTGTTCAGTCGAAAAAGTCATACGTGTTGGTTACAAGCTCCTCTGAGGATCGAAAGAGAGAAACTCTGAGTCGTGAGTTTTATTATGTATTATATCCTATGTTTTTAGGTTGGTTGCTGGTTGTTGGATTTTACGTCATGTCGACCAGCCGAGGGTTATATTAAGCCAAATCAGGATTTTTATTTTTTTTTTATTTTGAATATATCTAAAAAAAATCATTTTATTTCGTTTAAAAAGTTTACGATTTTGCTGCTTTTTAGTTGAAAGATTTCTGTTAGGTTTCTTACCTTAAATTATTCATTTCTTATTGGGGTTATTTTTTTTTTCATTTCTGAAGGATATGTTTAATTGAGATTATTTTGTCACATATATATTTCGCCCATTCCTTCTGCTTTAATATAAAGGTATGAGTCAGCCATGCTCGACCTTTGAGTCGGGTTATATCTTCCTCCTCTTATTGGTTCCCGAGTTCTGCTGTCCATTCTTCAGGGTGAACTTTATTTAGAAAAAAGTTCATTTTCTAGATTGCTTTTCCACAATTTGTTGCCATTTTACTCTAATGTACTCATTCGTCATAACTTTTTTTTTTTTTTTATCGTTGTTGATTATTTTGAGATTATGGTTAATGATAATTCCTGGGGTTAATTTAACTGCTGAGTTCACACTATTTCCTTGGTTACAAAGTGACTCAGAATCCAGCAGATTTTGATGGTTTAAGTTTTGCGCATGTCTTGGATCTTGTTCAGGTGCACCTGATTAGGTCCTATCTATAGATCAATGGAATGTTTGACATTTAAACTGAGTGTAAACAATTGACTTATGCTGAATTTAATTGTTTGAAATAGAATTGTTTGATCATTTAACTGTGTGTAATCAAATGACTTGTGTTAAATGAATTATTAGTGATACATAAAAATCCTTGGATGGCCCAGTCGGTTGGGCTGTAGAATACACTGACTGCATCTCTGAAGAGGGGCAAGACTCCTTCAACGAGTGTCCTGTTTATTACTCTAAACAATCTGATGGTGAGGTTCCACTAATGCTGGAGCTTTGGTTAATACGGGGTACCCCTTTATTGCCACTCAGGCCCGAAGTGGTAGCAACTGAAAGGGTCCTATCTCTGGGTCAAATAGAACTAAATTGAATTGTTTGAAATAGATTTGTTTATATGCGTGAAAACGGATTTGGCATTAAATAACCTACGATGGTTGATATGCCATAAAGCCAAACCAAGTCAATACTTGGGATTATTTAACTGTGTGCAAATCGGTGGGTTTTCTAGTTTTTTTTCTCCCAAGTGAAATCAGGACAGATTGGGAGTCTAAAAATATTACGAATTTCTTATATTTGGACACAACTATTAAATTTCATGCCAGTTCTATTGGATTCGCTTCTGCCTTAAAGATGGATGCTACCCTTTGTAAGTGTTTTTATTCCAGTTTTCTTAAGGATTTCAGCATAATCTGTTTTTCGCCGCCTTTAGAACCATCAAGGAAGATGCTTAAATGATTTGAGTATTTTTCTTGGATCTCAGAGAACTTTTCAAGGTGGGTGATAAAGTAAGTTTTGCTTAAGGAAGGACACTCAGTTTTATTATTCCATTTGATTGTTGAATAATCTAAAGGTGTATCTGATTGATTAGTTCTGTGTAGAGAGATCGATTCTTAGATAAAATGCTACAAACACATTCCAAAGGTTTATCTAGTTGAAAAGTTGTTTATAGTTCGGTTTTAGTGTCAAGTCATATACTAGATTGGAAGGACAAGATTTTACTTTTAGTTTGTATTGGATGACTAATCCCTCACTCCTTATCTTTATTGGTGGTTCATTAGCTTCCACATAAAGACTCTCTATTGGAGAGGTAGAGAAAGCTCTCAGTGGAAGTCTACTGCTTTCAAATATGGCTTTCAGGCAGATTATACAGCCATATTCCAGCTTGGCACGGATTGTGGTTCTGTATAGTTTCATTTGTATTTGTTGATTACGAAGCGTAGTAGTTGTAGTTCTTTCATACATTTTGTTTTTAAGTTCATTATGTGAGGAATAAAGGATATTTTTTTATCATATATTACGCCCAGAAATTTATGTCGTTCACTTACTGATATTTCTGAACCTACTGGTTTGATTGGTTGGTCATTTGTTTAGGTTTTATGGCATATAAGCCTTTGTAGGTTATTTAACGCGAAATCTATTTTTATGGAAATTGTTCTTTTTCAAACAATTCAGTTTAGCATGAGTACACAGTTTGTCAAAACACATTTCTATTTCAAGCTATTCAATTTATTCAAACAGTTCTAATTCAGCTAATTCAGTTTAGTATAAGTACAGAAGTCCAATATTAAACAATTCAGTTTAGTGCAAGTACAGTTTCAATGTCAAAAACAGTTCCATTTCAAGCAATTCAGTTTAGCATAAGCACGCAATTTAAATGTAAGTACAGTTTATTTGCCAAATACATTTCTATTTCAAGCTATTCAGTTTAGTCAAACAGTTCTAATTCAAACAATTCAGTTTAGCTTAAGAATGCATTTAGTTCTATTTAACCCATAGATAGGTACTACCATTTAGTTCTATTTTACCCATAGATAGGTACTACCATTCCGGGCCAGAGTGGACCTGGGAGCAATGGCAATGAAGGGGTGCTCCGCATTCCCCAAAGCTCCAGTATCACTGGAACCTCACCATCAGATTGTTTAGTATCATATCCAGGACTCTCATGTGGGGGGGGGGTCTTACCCCTCTGCAGAGGTGCAGTCGGTGTATTCTACTGGGCAAACTGGTTTGAGTATAGGGTCATTGTAAACCTTTCTCATTTTAGCCCAGTCGGCTGGGGCCGTAGAATACACCGACTACATCTCTGAAGAGGAGTTAGACCTCCCCCAACAAGTTTCCTGGACTAAACAATCCGATGGTGAGGCTCCAGTAAGGCTGGAGCTTTGGGGAATATGGAGTACCCCTTCATTACCATCTTTCCCAGAGTGGTAACACCTGATATGGTCCTATCTATGGGTTAAATAGAACTGCTTGATATTTAAACTGAGTGCAAAGTAATGACTTATGCATAATTGAGTTGTTAGAAATAGAACTTTTTGATCATTTCACTGTGTGTAATCAAATGACTTATGTTTAAATAAATTGTTAGTGATACATAACAATACTTAAAACTATTAAACTGTGTTCAGATGAATTAGTAATATTGAATAGAATAATTAGTGTTAAATAGCAATACGTGTAACCACTTCACAATGTGCAAGCAAATGATTAATATTGAATAGAATTTTAAGTGTTAGTAATAATCGAAACCATTTAACTGTGTAGAAACAATAACATAACTAGTGTGGAAACAAATTAGTTGTAATTCATTTAAAAATAAAATTACTGACAAACTCATCTCATACATATCATGTATATCTATTTAAATGTGTGTAAACAAATGACTGATGTTAAATTGAGACTGTTATATAGCAATATTTGAAACTATTTAACTGTATGCTGAAAGGAGCTCAGACTCGTTGAAGAATGTTATCTTCAGGATGTGTTTACAAATCCTGAAGTATTTACAAATATATTTAATAGATATATATAAAGAGGATTTGGTATGAAATAACCTACAAGGGTTTGATATGCCATAAAAACCAACCAAACCAAATCATATATATTTAATACATATGTATAAAGAGAATTTGGCATGAAATAACCTACAAGGGTTTGATATGCCATAAAAACCAACCAAACCAAATCATATATATTTAATACATATGTATAAAGAGGATTTGGCATGAAATAACCTACAAGGGTTTGATATGCCATAAAAACCGACCAAACCAAATCATATATATTTAATACATATGTATAAAGAGGATTTGGCATGAAATAACCTACAAGGGTTTGATATGCCATAAAAACCGACCAAACCAAATCATATATATTTAATACATATGTATAAAGAGGATTTGGCATGAAATAACCTACAAGGGTTTGATATGCCATAAAAACCAATCAAACCAAATCATATATATTTAATACATATGTATAGACTATTTAACCGTGTGCAAAAAAAGAAAATGAACTCAGGCTCATTTTAAAATGTTATCAAGAAAATGTGTTCATACATCCTATATATATCTAATATATTTGTATACATAGGATTGGGCATTAAATAACCTAGAATGGTTGATATGCCATAAAATCAACCCAACCCTTTCTCATTTGAAAAAAGTAAATGTATGTAGTTTTCGCCTTTGTGAATTGGAATCCGTTTAATGTTGTTGAAGAATTATCATATTTACCCAACCCCTCCGCTCGGGCAGGATGTGACACAAGGTCAATTTTTAAGCGAAGTTTAACAGGTTTTGAATTCAGAGTTTTCCTTCTCCTAGACTAGTTGCCTCACCAAGGATGAAGAACCTAGTCTGCCCTACTATTTACCCATAGCTGGAGGGAGAATAATTGGATTCATACCTTTCCCAAGGGTATTAGTGCTATGTGAAATGAAATCAGTCTCGGTCAGGATTTGAACTCGTGTCGCCGTGTCCACTTCCTAGGACGATAACCATTACACCACGGGCACCTCCAAATCCGTTTAATGTTGTTCATTTGTTTATTTTATTTAGGCATTTTTGTAACTGTCTCTTTGCAATGTGGATGCATGTTGATCGATAGAATATTGTCCACATACAGAGTGAACTCAATTCCAGGCAATTGATTCTATCGTTGATTTTTGGCACCTCCAAATCCGTTTAATGTTGTTCATTTGTTTATTTTATTTAGGCATTTTTTTTTACATTGAATTGCATCACCGACAATAGCCTACATTGGGATGTCTCTCCTTTCTTTTAAGGTTGGAGAGTGTCGACTCTTGACGAACTTTAAAGGTTATTTCTGATAAAAATTTGTTTATAAAATTTAGTAGTCTGTCTCTCAGCCCAAGTTGATGCAGGTTTTTCATTTTTCTGTACTTTCCTGGGATATCGTATACTTTTTCAAGATGAAAGAAGACAGCTATAGAGTGTTCTTTTATGATATTAGCCTCTCTTATATGAGTTTCTAATCTCTTGAGATGATCGACGGTGCTTCTTCTCTTTCTGAAACTGTACTGGTATTTTGTTATGAGGTTACGTATTTCAAGGAACCAGTTCAGTCTCAAAATAAGTAAGCGTTCTATTATTTTACTGTGTCAGCTCGTTAGTGTTATAAGCAAGTAGTTTTGAGGATTAGTATTTGTTGTATAACCACATATAATAAATATGCATATATACACATATACAATGCAGAATACATATTGACGCAATAATAAAAACGAGCGAAGACTTAGTTTAGAAAAATATACCTCTCACTTTATTTGAAAGGTTTGTGTGTGAGAGGGAGTTGGAGACCGATCAGAACTGCAACATATTGACCCTCACTCTATTGGCCATAACCGTGTTTCTCTCCCGTTCTCTTGGGCTGTTCAACCGGGAGCCTGAGAGCCCACTCTGCTGGGTGCTGGCTTTCTCTACCACATCTTGTCACCAACGGGTCTGGTCTCCAAACTGGTCCCCAAACTAACTGACTTCCTGTCTTCACCGAGTTATATAATAGTTCAATCGCCCACTCAATATCTCCCCATGACTGGTCATTGGGATGTGTCACTTCCGCCGTCGTTGGAATGGCATGTTTGATCGTCATCAAGCGGAAATAACTGTCATGCAGTTCACAAGTCACTCTCTTCCGGTGCATCAGTCTGACTGTACATTGGGATTTTAACCCTGTCCTATATTGTCAGCCAAGCTCGCCTACACCAATGGAATATGCAACTTCCGCGTCTTTGGAATGGCATGTCTGGCGGGGTCGGAGGTCAATATACAATATATTGTATTTGTTTGGTTTTTGAAGGGAAATCACAGTCATTTGTTTTCATAATTGCAATTTCTGCTTTACTAGTTACCTTGTTAATAGTTACCTCAATATGCTTAATGGAGTTGTTTGATTCTTGCCAAAAATTTTTCTTAATCATTTCCCAAATTACTTAAGTATTTGAGAGATTGTTAAGACCACATATTTTTCCAATATTCTTTCTTTGCTTCTTTTATTGTTTCAGATGTCTTAGCTCTAAGATGTTTGAATCTAATTAAGTTGTATGTCGAAGGCTCTTTGTTAAATTAACAGAGTGCTAATTGCCTATTTCTGATTGGATCCTGAAATTTCTTTTAAAACCATGATTTCTTTCATTTACCTGCTGTTTGTCTTTTGAGTATTCACTTTGTCGCTATAGCGACTTGAGTTTCTGTGAAATGATTTAAGTCTTTATTATCAACAACCAGCATTAGTATTTTTTACTCACAGTTTGACATATTTCTTAGTCTGCACCTTTAGTATCCAACAACGGGAGCTATCTTCATATTGATCGAAGGGTGACATTGTTTTAGATCTTGGGCAGAATTATTACAAGTCGATTGAATCAAATATATTTGGGATCCATCATAAAACAGATAAATGTTGTCGCTACTTATTATTTCTTCAAGTATTCTGCTTTTTCAGTTTACTTATTCATTTTTCTACATGTCGTTGTAGCTGTTTAGATCTCCAAATATTATAAAAGGTTTGGTAGTTGAGAAATAAGTTAAGCTCTTTTTTTTATCGATAGTGTTATCAGGTAGAATATCAAGTGAACATGCTTTAATACCTCTGTTCATGGTTGTTTTAAAACTTATTGCCTGTAATTTGGTATTTAGATTAATTTTGCTTTGAGGAATGTTTTGGTTTGGTTTGTTTTTATGGGATATCAACCATTGTGAGTTACTAAATGCCAAATCCTGTTTATACATATATATTAGATTCATATGACTTAGATGAACCTTTACAAGTCACCCAGTTCCAGCTGAATTAACTTTTTAAAGGATTCGCTCGTATTTGCTTTCCTGGACATGCGGAATTTTCTCTTATTGGACTACTTGCTTCTCCCATCTTTTGTGGAAAGTATTTTTTGTTTTATCGCTAGAATTTCATTTCGCGTCTTCAATTTTTACAAGATATTGCATAGACCGGAAGGTCATCTCCACAGTTGGCACGTTTGTGAGGAAATTCACATTTAGTAATCAAAATCTACTGCCTTAATGTTAAACTCTGTCCCAAAATTAGTTTTTCTCGACGCGATTGATCCTTATCCACCACCTTTTAGCACTTTTAAGATAAAAGGGGTTGAGTGTTTATTTGCTATAAGAGCAATTTGTCAAATGCGACCAGGACTTAATCATATAGGTGTTAGGGTTTGGCATGGTCAGCCGATTGATCGGATCGGGTCTCTTCGACTGTTTGACTAGCCTAGTAACGTCCAAAGTGAAGTGTTGCTTGTCCCATGACCACTTTGGCAACCGAGTCACGGACTGTTCAGCTACCAGGATCCCGTCTTCAAGCATTACGGATCATCACCTGCGGCTACATGGTCGCCTCGTTGTGGTAGTGGTGGTGGTGGGTTTTTCTCCTCTGTAAAGGTGCAGTCGGCTTATTCTACAGTCCCAGCCAACAGAGCAGTTCATATTTAAAGAAATTATTCTTCAAATCTATCTATCTATCTATCCAGAAAAATATCAAACTATGAACGAGAAGTCTATTACTTTAAGTTTCATGTTGTACACAATTATCAGACAGAAAAATTGTAAATCAATCGTAATATAATCCGTTTGGCCACTTTTCTCACTTTCCCTCTGATTATTGTGCATTCCGAAAGAAACCTCAAGTAGCGGACTTCGTGTTAACATTTTTCTAGGTTATATACGCGGTGAATTTAATAAGTTTCTAGACTTTTTTTTGTACAGGCATTTAAAATTGTCGTAGACTCTTAAATTCAGTATGCTATTGCTATATATTTTATGAGATGACTGACTAATTTTTATTATTTCAGGTTCAAATCAACAGCAGAAATTGGAATACACCCTACTAAAGCCTGATTGTTACAGTTGGTGAATTTCAAAAATGCAATCTGGACACGAGGACACTTTAGAAGAACGATATGCAATAAAATGGGAAAATGCCACAGAAACATATGGAATGCTTCAGACTGCTTTTCGACCATCTTGCATGAATCGAGCATCAGTTTTTGAGTGGCATAAGAGATTCAAAGAAGACAGGAAGTCTGTGAGGGACGATGAGAGGTGTGGGAGGAGTAAGGAAGTCAATACACCAGAGTTGATTGGCCAAAGGGTTACTATGTTGAGGTTTTAAGGGAGCTCAGGAAGAGATTCCGTCGGAAAAGGCCAGCACTCTTCAAATCGGGTCAGTGGCATTTTTACCAGGACAATGTACCAGTCCTCAACTCCATCCTTGTCACAGACTATTTGACCAAGATGGCATCAAGACAATTCCTCACCCTCCCTATAGTCAAGATCATGCTCCCTGTGACTAATGGTTATTCCCTAAGCTCAGAGGCTGTCGTTTTGAGACAATTGAGGAGATGAAAGAGGCTGTGACGAAGGTCATTGACATGCTCACACAAGAGGACTTCCATGGGGCCTTCAGGAAGTTGTTGGAACAGTACAACACGTGCATTTCAGCTGGAGGAGATTACTTCGAAGGGTACTAGAGTTTCATGTCTGTACTATCAATAAAAGTGTCCATACGAAAAAAGTCTGGAAACTTATTTAATGATCCTCGTACGTGTTCTTCCGTAGTAGCGATGATTACTTTATCTAGTATTCTTTTTCATTTGCCTCTCCCTCCCTCCCCCCTCTCTCTCTCTATCTCTCTATCTATCTATCTATTTAATGAGAATGTACATGTTATTGTCTGTTTATTTTATGTGTACAAATATAGACGAGAGAGACAACACTTCGCAAGAGAAAATTGTAATTTCTTTCTCGATAGAATAAAAAAAAAACTATTTCTAGCAAAATCATCAATGAAGAAACACAGAAATTAAATGAGATGAATGTCTAGAACAGCGATTCATAAGACAAACGTTATGTATGTCTGCTCTTTGCAATATAAGTTAAGCAATGAAGATTTATGCACGTTCTAAAACACGGATGGATACAGCTTTTTTAAAAGCCACTTGTCCAAAATGAAATTCCCAATATATCTAAGAAAAAAAAAACAACATTTTTTGCTGAGATAAAATAATATAATCACTCAGATTATTGTTACTCTATTTACCCAACCGCTCCGCTCGGGCAGGATATGACACAAGGTCAAAGTTTAAGCTTAGTTTAACAGGTTTTAATTCAGAGTTTTCCTTCTCCTAGACTAGTTGCCTCACCAAGGCTGAAGAACCTAGTCTGTCCTACTATTTACCCATAGCTGGAGGGAGAATAATTGGATTCATACCTTTCTCAAGGGTATTAGTGCTATGTGAAATGCAGATTATATTGTTACTAGTATTTTTTGTGCTCCTATTGTAGTTCAGTTAGTAACGACAGATTTATTTCAACAAAATAAATTAATATCTTCATCTTTGCTGCGTTTTAACTCTACGACTATGCAGGTGCGTTCTTCGGTCTTTTTAGTCTAGCCTTAAATTCAGAAACGAGTCCTTGCAATCATTCCACAAGTTGACTTAGCATATAGAGAAAAAGCTTAACGGCAATTACTCTAGAATGCCGCAAGCCGTATTGAACAGGTCCTGGAGGCAAGACCCAACAAAACAGCAGTTGTATGGCCACCAACCACCCATCACGAAAACCATTAAAATTAGACGAACCAGACATGCGGGACACTGCTGGAGAAGTAAGGACGAACTCATAAGCGAAGTAGTCCCGTGTACACCTTCACATGGACGACCAAAACTTGAACGACCAGCTAGAACCTATCTACAGCAGCTCCGTGTCGATACGAGTTGTTGCCTGGAGGACCTGCCAGGAGCGATGGACGATAGAGATGAGAGGCAGGAGAGGGTCAGAGAAATCCGTGACATAATGGTGTTGATTTAGACAAATCTTTTCATCGTTGCCATTTTTATCACAATGTCTCGTTTGATGAATTCTTTTGTTTTCAACTATATATATATATATATATATAATCAGTTCTTTTTATAACCTTAGTGAGCATTATCAAATAAAATAATATCTTATAATAGAATAATGTTTTATAATCTAAGTGGGCATTATCATATAGAATTATATTTTATAATAGAATAACGTTTTATAATCTAAGTGGGCATTATCATATAGAATTATCATATAGAAGAGGTGCCCGTGGTGTAGTCGTTATCGTCGTAGGAAATGGACACGGCGACACGAGTTCAAATCCTGGACCTGACTGATTGCATTTCACATAGCACTAATACCCTTGGGGAAGGTATGAATCCAGCTATGGGTAAAAAGTAGGACAGACTAGGTTCTTCAGCCTTGGTTAGGCAACTAGTCTAGGAGAAGGAAAACTCTGAATTCTAACCTGTTAAACTCCGCTTAAAAATTGACCTTGCGTCATATCCTGCCCGAGCGGAGGGGTTGGTAAATAGTATCATATAGAATTATATTTTATTATAGAATAATGTTTTAAAATTTTAGTGAGCATTATCAAATAGAATTATGTTTTATAATAGAATAATGTTTTATAATCTTAGTGAGCATTATCACATAGAATTATATTTCATAATAAAATAATGTTTTATAATCGAAGTGAGCATTATCAGATTGAAAGTATTGATTGACTATACACAACATCTGTTTTTCTTTCTTAAGATTTTTTGTGGCATTGGTGACGTCAAGCTTATTATGGTAGAAAGTGAACTCAGCTACTGGAGTTCAAAACCTGAACAAGCTTTGTTGCATCTCACATAGCACAAATACTCTTTAGAAAGTTGCCCAGTCGGCTGGGGCTGCAGAATACGCCGACTGCACCAATGCAGAAGGGTAAGACTCTTCCAAAGAGTGTCTTGGATATGATACTAAACATTGTGATGGTGAGGTTCCAGTAATGATGGAGCTTTGGGGAATACGTAGTACCCCTTTATTGCCATCGCTTCCAGGTCCACTCAATCCTGCTGTGGTAGCACCCGATAGGCTCCTATCTATGGATCAAATAGAACTAAACTGCGTGTTTATGCTTGACTGAATTGCTTGTTATAGAACTGTTTTGACATTTGAATTACGTACTTACGCTAAACTGAATTGTTTGAAATGGAACTATTTTTGTATGCTAAACTGAATTGTTTGAACAGAACTGTTTTTTTACATTGAAACTGTACTTACGCTAAACTGAATTGCTTGAGATAGAACTATTTTGACAAAAACTATATTCATACTGTTGTGTTCTGGTTAGTGAACACAGGTAGTAGTAATAATAAGACAAACCACGATATGTGAGGAAATAGTTATATTTACAGGAAAGAGTATTTACAAGAGAGAGACTGTTAGTAGTAGGAACATAGGATTAGTGATAGAGTAAGGATATACTTCAACAATAGGAAACGGTTCTTCAGACTCGTAGACGTAGACTGATCGTAGACTGGTCTCAAACTGATCTGGACTGGTGCTCTTGGTATTAGAGCTACTGCCATATATGGTAGATGGCCTAGCTCATTATGCTGAAAAGGTAGGTGATACCCAACATATACTAAACTGAATTGTTTGAAATAGAACTGTTTTTTGTACAAAATGGATTTGGCATTAAATAACCTACAAAAGTTGATATGCCATAAAACACAAACAAACAAACAAAACTTCTTTAGAAATGCATTAATCCATCAATTCTTTCTCAAGCTATCTGTGAATCGTAGAAGAAATTGGCCTCTTTAACATTAATATGGAAGCTGGTTTAGGAGAATGCAAATTTCAAATCTGTTGTAGACCTAAATAAAGATGGGCTTCTACATAAGAAGCTCCCTGACAAGGAAATTATGTTACAAGATCAGTAAAGAAGTGGATTTATAAGGGTTTTGAGCTGAGACGCGGATATTTATTAACTTACAAGTTAGGCAGTACTTACAGATAGCAATAAGAGTTAGCTTTTCGATTTCATTTCATTTAATAAAGCTTTTATAATGTTTTTTTTTTCATATCAAATTTAATTTCGCATACACAAAATCAAAACCACGTAATTCGAAGCAAATATTCCGTTCAAATATTTATGCGTAGTACTGTATACATAAGTCAGAATTGTGCTTCTCTCTTTGACAATAGAAATCACGGCATAAACAGACTACGAGCGAAAATATGAGAAAGAAGAAAGTCGCCATTCTTTTTGATAGGATTAGTCGTTTTCCTGAACGCATATTCATAGAGGAATTGTGGGAATTTCGTACAAGTGACTTCCTAAGTACCACACAGGGCTCAACTTGCTAAGATCGCTACATGGAAAATTCTGATATGCCGTGGTTGCAAAGATACTTTTTTCCATTGACATATTCATAACAAATAGATTTACGTTCACTTTATTGATCAAGTTGTCACATTTTTAGAATTTATTTCCTCCTTTGTCTGAATAACGTTCTTACAGGCATTGATACGGCTAGTTGGGTGAAATATTTCTCGTTCATATTCACTTCAATGATTTTCTGCATATCTAGCAATAGCTAAACGGTTCCGCCCATCTTGCTTTGTTTTTCCGGTAGATATGGTTACCGCCAAGTGAGTTACCGGGCCAGTCACTCACTACGATTTTGTAACTCATGAAATAATTGATCTCATGCTATATCCTAAGGCTCTCACTGTCTAATTAGTTCCGAAAACTACTTTGACTGTGAGAGCGCTACTCATATAGCGTGCCTTGGGCAGGAATAATCAGTCGAAGCCCATCCCTCTCCAGGTCTACGACTGGTTTGAATTCAGAAATTTCTTTCTACAAGACCGTTTGCCATATTAAGGTTAAAGAGTCCAGTATGCCTTACTATTTACATATAGCTGGGGGGGGGAGAATAGTTGGAGTCATGCCTTTCCCAATGGTACTAGCGCTATGTGAAAAGCAAAAGCCTTGTTCTGGATTTGAACTCGTGTCACCGAGTCCACTCCATACAACGATAACCGTCACGCCAAGTACGCCTAAAAATAACTTGGACACGTTCAACTAATCGTTTATTTGCTACGTAATAAAGAGATTGGGTGTAACTAGGTGGACAACACTATTTAATCTCTCTCTTTCTCTTTCTCATTCACTTCCTTCTTTTTTTTTTCTCTCAAGATAAATTTTATACTTTTCGCTTTTCTACGTCACTTTGTGTTTTTTCTTTTACTATTTCTTTATTTCAAGTTATTTTCTAACCATCACGCCACGAGCCTTTCTGTGAAGCCATGCTGCTGCAAACTTGCAAATAACAGTTTTTCTTTGTAAAACTTTTGGGTTGAAAGTACATTTCTCAGAAATTACTACTGAATGCATCCCACGTCATTATACTTGCCGAATGTATTACAGTCTTGTCTGCAAAACGTGAGTTATTAAGTGATATCCTCTTAACTCTACCAACGAATCTGAAACCGTCTTTATAAGTTTGAAAGTGTTATATAGTTAAGGAGAGATTTTTTTTATATCAATCATTTTTCGTTAATTATATTTAATCATTCAATTTGGATGGGCTTTGAACTATTCGGGTAAAGAGTTCAGGCGCATAGTCATTGGGTACAGTTTTACGCAAGGGCGCAAAGGATATGACAATCACAATTGTTATAATAAACCCCAGACAGGAAATGAGGTTGGAGTGTGGATGGCGTCATGACCGGAACAGATGGTCCTGAGAATTTGAGAATTTTGAAAAAGAGTCAGTTGAAAGTTGGCTTTGGATCATGGAGTCGAGTAGTTGGGGATTTAGCCATTGAGTCGAAGAGTTGATTTTTTCCGGATCTCTACTGGCAGTAGATCTAAAACACCATGAGATGTGTCGAACTTTGGGGATGGGATTAGCATAGTATGATTACGAAAGACTTTTAAGAATTGTGTCTCCCTCCTCGTGTCGAAGAACCGAAACCAGATGATAATAAAACCGTTCGCGTCTGAACAACAGAGTCCACGTGTTTGTATCGGTGTTTTGCATTTGTAAATGTGTTTGTATCACAGTTGTGATTGATATGGTTATAGTATACAACAAAAGTACAGTCATCAAAACAAATCTGTGTGCCTCTTCTATAAATTAGGGGTTTCAACCACTCAAAAGGGTTATTACGTCATGAGGGAGAAGCACAGCAAGCCAAAAGCGAGATGAGGGACATGATTATCATCATTTATTCAACTAATCTACAATACAATTGATTGTTTGCTATCCATCGAGTTTTTATCAAAACAAATACCCCTAAATGGGAATATATAAATTAGAAAAAAACGTAGGAGGACAATTTTTCCATCTCAAATTTGCCTTAATTCTGTTTTTACTTTTGTCACATTTCCTTTTTCGATTTTCACTTTTGACGAATTCCTTTTTTTCCATTTTATTATATTCTATTGGTATATTCCAATAAATTTTTCTATGAATATTATTAAAATGGAGGAAAATAAATTAAAAGTTTCATCACATTTAAAGAAATTTCTGTTTGTTTAACAATTCCATCTCAAGCATTTTCAATATTTTTCTATTTGTGTGTTGTCTACCATCTCAGGTACCCCTTCCTTACACCGATATGAGTTGTCAAATCTATTTCTTCTTATATAAAATAAAACAAATTTCCTCATATTCTGTTGTGCGTGTTAATTGTCTGTCATCTAAAGTACACCTTCCACACTACTATGAACAAAATTTAAAAATTAAAAAAAAATAAAACAAAACAAAACAAACAAACAAACAAACAAACAAACAAACAAAAAATCCTCGTGTTCTTTTGTGTGAGTTAATTTTCTATAATCTCAATCATACCTCCATCTCATTATGTCTTTGAAAAAAGACGATATAGATTTTATCAACGTTCTAATTAAGAATAATTCTAAAAGTTTATAAAATTGGAATAACTCTACATTTTCTTTTTTTTTTTATCTTGATATGAAAGCAACTGAAAAATCAAAGGTTTGTTTTGGTTTTATGGCATATCCATCATTGTAGGTTGTTTAATGCCAAATCTATGGTTATCATATTTACCAACCCCTCCGCTCGGACAGGATGTGACACAAGGTCAATTTTTAAGCGAAGTTTAACAGGTTTGAATTCAGAGTTTTCCTTCTCCTAGACTAATTGCCTCACTAAAGCTGAAGAACCTAGTCTGCCCTACTATTTACCCATAGCTGGAGGGAGAATAATTGGATTTATACTTTTGCCAAGGGTATTAGTGCTATGTGAAATGCAATTAGTCTCGTCCAGGATTTGAACTCGTGTCTCCGTGTCCATTTCCTACGACGATAACCATTACACCACGGGCACCTCCCAAATCTATGGTTATGCATATATATTAAACATACATAATTTAGTTTTGTCTTTAATTGGAATCATTTTGAGATTAGGCTTCTTAATTTGAGAATTACTTTTTATTTATTGCGGACTTTTTGTCCTCATTTTGGTATTTTTTTGTGTTGTTTCTTCATTTGGCTGAAACGTAGTGAAAGAAGAAACAACAAAAAAACAAAAAAACAAAACAAAACAAAAAAACCCCTACCAAGATGAGGACAAAAAGTCCTCAATAAATAAAAATTAATTCTCAGATTAAGAAGCCTCATCTCAAAATGATTCCAATTAAAGACAAGGTGAG
This sequence comes from Sepioteuthis lessoniana, assembly GCA_963585895.1. Taxonomy (NCBI): domain Eukaryota; kingdom Metazoa; phylum Mollusca; class Cephalopoda; order Myopsida; family Loliginidae; genus Sepioteuthis; species Sepioteuthis lessoniana. Next base: position 29,683,986 of record OY757906.1, read on the forward strand.
CATTATCAGAAGATAGCGGTTTCAAATCCTACCCAAGCCGGCCAGAGGTTTACTTGGTCAAAAACGTGGTGCGATAGACAACAACTATGGAAGGCAGTAATTACTGGGGATACGGTTACAAGACTCAGCATTCCTATCCGAGGTCGCGGTAAAATCACCTGAAGAAGGCCAGAGGTGAAATTTGGGCGAAACGCAGTGAAAGAAGAAACAACACAAAAAAAAACAACAAAAAAACTACCAAGATGAGGACAAAAAGTCCGCAATAAATAAAAATTAATTCTCATAATCTAGTTTGGTTTGGTTTTATGGCATATCCACCATTGTAGGTTGTTTAATGTCAAATCCATTGATATACATTGTTGCGTTCTGGTTAGTGAACGCTTGTAATATTAAATAAAGGACAAACCACGATATGAGAAGAAATAGAGATATATTCTCAGGAAAAGGTAAATACAATAGAGAGACTATTAGCAGATAATAACATTGGATTAGTGAATACAGAACAAATATATAGTCCAACGATAGTATTGGCTTCCGTTATTACGGTAGCAAGTAAGGTGATCTATTGCGATCTCCAGTCTCCAACGCTCTAATACTACTCCTATAAGAAGCTGCTCCTCACCTTCTGGTCTGCTCTGGTATTAGTAGCTACTGCTATATATGGCAGATGGACTAGTTCATTGTGTGGAAAAAGGGGGGTGATACCCAACATACATATATATATTAAATATACATAATTTGGTTTGGTTTGGTTTTATAGCATATCAACCGTTGTAGGTTGTTTAATACCACATTCATTTTTATACATATAAACAGTTCTATTTCAAACAATTCAGTTATGCATAAGTACACAGTTTCAATGTCAAAACAGTTCTATTTCAAACAATTCAGTTTAGAATAATTACACAACTGAGTTCCCTTTGACCCATAAATAGGAACCTATCCGGTGCTACCACTCCAGGCCAGAGTAGAGCTGGGAGTGATGGCAATAAAGGTGTACTACTCATTCCTCAAAGCTCCAGCATTAGTGGGCCCTCACCATCAGATTGTTTTGTGTCATATCTAGGATAGTCTTACCCATCTTCAGAGATGGAGTTGGTGTATTCTGCAGCTCCAGCCGACAGGGCCATGAAAAATTAAAGTGTATTCTACTCTTCTATGTCGAAAAACATGATCCGGGGCGATAGAGAAATTACCTTGTTTTGGACAATATCATTCACAAACTTTGTTCTGCTGCGTGTTTGAGACCCCCGATCTCAAAATCTGTGCAGCTAGATCTTGCAAAAGTTAACCTTCTCTCATAGTATTTGTTGGATGCGCTGTGAGATGGCAGATCTACGTAATTTTTGTACCTCACGAATCACGACCTCATTAAACAGATTAGAATGCATCATTTTAACACATCTGCAGTTATCAATGAATTAGCCATCACCTCACGTTTCAGAATGCTGTTAGCCTTTTTGTTTTATCCTTTCAATCCAAACTTTCCTAATTATTGAGTATCACCAGTTTATTAAGTCGTATTGATTTTGATTCTAACGGTCATTCAATGATGTCTATTCTGATTACATGATGTGCCATTTAAAGAGGTGTTATTTGAAAAGGACAGAGTATGTTTGTTTGAAAATCTCGAAGCCTTGAGATTAGTTGAGGTTGAAAGCGTCGTATGGATGACTTTCTTCAGAGCGTTTTTTTTTTTTGCAATGCAGTTATTTTTGCAAAGCAGGCTTTGGCCCTTTTACCAAAACCTTCCTCGTTCCTTAATGATACTTGCATCGTAAAAGTAAGCTCTAAAATGTTTAGCTCCGGGTTACCCATGCCACGCTTTTTACCTGGACTAGATAGTTAAAAGAAAAACCACATCCAACAACAACCAGTTTATATCTATCAACTTTACGCTATGACTTCCAGACAGTACCCCCCAACCTCCCGACCCCAAGCAAAAACAAAATAACCCCCCAACCCCACTGCTAAAACAGTTGTGGATTTCGACGAAATCATCTAAGATATGAAACTACGAAAATTTCAGGTAGAAGGTATTTTAGGTCATTTTCAATGTGGGAATTATCAATTTAAAATAATGGTTTAAATACGATACAGAAAAATATTCGAAAAAGATGAAACGTAAATTCTTAAGCAAGAAAATATAACATTTATAAAAAATCCGTTTGTATAGGTGGAAATTCATTTAAACGATTATTTTAACTATTTATATATATATACTAGCCACCCGTATCTGGAGGGAGAATAGTAGGATTCATACCTTTTGTATTAGCTCTATTTGAAATGCAAACAGAATCATTCAGGTTTTGAAATTAGGGAGCAGAATCTGCTTCATCCAACGATAACCGTTACCCCAGGAACACCTCCTCCAACAGTTCACTTTGCAAAAATGAAAGAATGCAAAGTACTAGATAGGTACTTAGATCTTGCCTGAGGGTTGAAATGTTGTAGAACATGTGTTACAAATTGACTTTTGACAGCCAGTTATTGTGGATTTTGTAAACATAATGCAGGTGTCGAAAGGTAAACAAAGGACAACGGAAATGAATCACGTGAATTTATCGAGAAGGAACATGTGCTGGCGCCCAAAAAATATATGATATTTAAGTTTTTCGATTCCGGTTTGTGATTTGGAGAGCAGTAGACACGTCATCCCGGAGGGAGGCCAAGTGCCCCCTCCTCGGTTGAGAACTTGCTCTGTATCAAAGCTCCCGTCAAAGAAGCAAGAAGTAGGGCTCTGAATATCTCTAACTCCACAAGGTGTCAATCATAGCAGTCTTCCATCTCTCTGTCTCTGTCTCTTCCCCATACACACAACCATTACAACGTTTCGAATAAAGGAGTTTATACTTTTATAAAAAAAGGGTCGTTGTCACCTTTCTCTCCTGGCATACAAAATATGACTACCATAATACCAATTCTAGTTGGAGCTATTGAAACACTTCCAAAGAATCAGGGAAAAAACGACAAATCCGAGAAAGAATTGAGTTTATTCATACCACAGCATTGTAAAAAAGTTTTGCTATAATTTACTACAAGTGTAAAAAAATTAGAAAGGATTAAAATAATAACACATATTCAGGTAGGGAGACTCAAGTTTTCAAACATGATCTATCGTAAATATTATAAATAATAAACTATATTATAACTATTTAAATGATAAAGGATAAAAAATAAACTCTAGAATTCGAAACGCTTTTCGCATAGATTAAAAAAATGGTGTCCATTTTCTTTCATTGTCAGACATAAAAATACATAGAATGAATTAACTTTTTAGCAATAACTAACAAATAAATACATAAATATAGTTATTTATCATTTATATTCTGTAAAAAGCAATTTCCAAATAGAAAAAAATGACTATATATTTAAATATACTGTTGAAATGTACATTGAAATTGTTGTAAAATTATTTTTGTGTAGATTTGAAAAAGAAAATCGTGGAGAGTAGATATATAAGAATAATGTAAAAAAAAATCTTAAAATGGTTGATAAATGAATAAACAAATACATTAAATAAATAAAATGTTCCTAAATTTCACAAAAAATGAGCTAATGCAAGTTATGTATTTTTATAGAAGATAAAAAATCTATACGAATCTATATAAATAAAACAATAAATAATAAATATTATGATAAAAAAATAATAATAAAACAATATATAATAAGACAATAAATGAATAAAGAATATAACAGACAAGTAAACAAACAATTTGTTATCTTTCTATTTTAGCTGTAGAAGAAATGGTTTCTTTCTTCGAGCTTTAAAAATGTCGTTCGTTCTCTTTAAATGGTCTGGTTTCTTTAATGGCATAAAATCCTTATTTGCTAAATAGGAAGCCTCAGAATTTAAGAGACTACTTTATATGCGTCGGTAGCTGTATCTCATCTACAGAAAGCCTTGTCAACAAACACGTGGACTGCCAACGACAGGTCATCGACCATACGGAAATCTAATCTCCGATAATATAAAACTGGAATATTTCCCTGTTGTAGACGTGTCAACAATATTACATTTGGATTCTAATGAAACACCTGGAGAAAAATCTAAATGAGTACTACCCAAGGGTGCTCCGTGCTGTTCTGAATAAATCCTGGAAGCAGCATCCTACAAAATGCTAGTTCTACGACCACTTACCTCCCATCTCGCAAATCATTCAAATAAGACATGTTGGGTACTACTCGTGAAGTAAGGACTAGCTCACAAGTGACGTTCTCCTAGGGACTCCAACATAACGGTGTTTTCCGACCAGCAAAATTGACATTCATCAACTCTGTACTGATACAGGATGCCGTCCAGACGACTCACCAAGGGAGCTAGCAGGTAAGAACTGATGGCAAGAGGGAGTCAAGGAAATCTGTGCTCTCAAAACGCCTTGATGATGATGATGATGATGACATCGCCACGTGAGGAAGAGATATGAAGATATTTCAAAGCACCTGTACAAAACATTAAATTACGAAATTTGATTGTATCTTTTATAGAACTCAAACAGTTATAAATAATGCTATTTAATCAAAAGAATCACTGGGACATTTTTCTTGCTGCTTAGCGGAATCTTTTAAAATAGAGATGAGATTAATTCTGCATTATTAGAATTATTTTTGCTCAGAATTCCAGATTCTTTCAATAATTATTAACAAAAGAAAATAATTTCATAACCAGCTTTTGTTATTGCTAATAATAATGATGATATTTTTGACGAATGACTTTAACTTTCGGTAAAGAATCAATGAGTTAAGTCCACAGTGGACATTTGCTATTTCTAATAACAATCATTGTGTTCATGACAAACGCAGATTTTATTATATTACTCAACGTTCACTTTTGGGCAAATACCCTTTGGAAAAGTAGAAACCCCCTTATCCTCCTAGCTATGGGTTAAATAGGAGAATAGCTTTGGCATTAAATAACCTACAAAGGTTGATATGCCATTAAAAAAAGAAACCAAACCAAACCAAACATTACCCGAAATGCAATTTGGTCTGTCAGTGGAGCTAAAAATACGTTAACATTTTCCCACGAAAAAAAGCTGTTCAGGTATGACACAAAACTGTTCTGGTATGACAAAAAAGCTGTTCTGGTATGACACAAAACTGCGTACGATTCCAGTTCTGGAGATCTGGCAAGTATGGAGTACACCTTTATTGCCACTACTCCAGATATTATACCGGCTCATTGGTCAAGTGGGTAGAGTGTTTGACAATGGTCCGGGAGACCTGGGTTCAATCCCAGGTCGCGTCATACCAAAGACTTTAAAAACAGCACTTGATACCTCCTTGCTTAACACTCAGTGATATCATATTTACCCAACCCCTCCGCTCGGGCAAGATATGACACAAGGTCAATTTTTAGGCGGAGTTTAACAGGTTTGAATTCAGAGTTGTCCTTCTCCTAGACTAGTTGCCTCACCAAGGCTGAAGAACCTAGTCTGCGCTACTATTTACCCATAGCTGGAGGGAGAATAATTGGATTGATACCTTTCCCAAGGGTATTAGTGCTATGTGAAATGCAATCAGTCTCGTCCAGGATTTGAACTCGTGTCGCCGTGTCCGTTTCCTACGACGATAACCATTATACCACGGGCACCTCCTATCACTCAGTGATATAAGGTACGTATCAATAGTAAAGTGGAGCAACTAGGGAAAGGAGTAGCGCCCTCCCCAACAACTCGGTATCGTAGCTATTGAAAAAGAAGCCTTCTGGTCGCCTTCGATTATGGTCACCAACTTTACTTTTACTCCAGATATACTCTGACCCGGAGTGGTATTTACATCAGGGTTTCATCTATGTGTCAAATAGATCTGTTTAAGCATTATTTGCACTCGATAGAACCGTG
>OY757906.1:29694828-29734828 GCA_963585895.1 Sepioteuthis lessoniana
TACGAGGAATAGGACTGTGATGAAATCGGCGTTTACTTTTTGTAGCAATAAATCAATGATAATGTCATATCTGATGATGATTAAAAATCTAAAAAAAAAAAAAAAAGGAAAAAAAAAGAAATTTTGGATGGCTGAGGATCTTGTTGAAGTTTATTCTATATTATGTTAATCTTTCTGTAAAAAAACATTGTGATTGGAAATTATTCTTTTTTTTTTTTTCAACATTTCATAATATTCATACAGAGGTTCGAATGCTTTAGTCATCATACAGTTCATTTTATAACTCTGTTCCTGCCAAAGATTGTAACTAATTATTTTGTTCTTTCACTTTTTAATCATTCTAAAGACTTCAGCTAATTTCTGTAATCTTTACATTCCAAGTTCTGCTTCGATTTTATTATCTTAATTAGTTGAGAATTTCTTCCGGTAGACTTTTGGTTATTTTGCTTATATGCCCCAACTACATTTAATAACACACACACACACACACACGCACGCGCGCATATATATATATATATATATATATATATATATATATATATATATATATATATATATATATATATTAAAATATCATATATATGCATATATATGTGTATATATATGAAATTTTAATATATATACATATATATGTATATATATATATATTTTACATATTTTAATATATAATTCTAATTTATTCTAATATATATATATATATATATATATATATATATATTAAAATTTCATATATATGTATATATATATGTATATATATATATGAAATTTTAATATATATATAGAGAGCGACAAAAATCTGACTAAGTCTGGTGGTGTCGTGAGATACTGCTGGGGGGCTCTGGGCTAGTGGTTATGATGCTTCAGCCCCGAAACCACCACGTCTGAACCCAGAGTCACCATCTGATGAAACTTTGTTAGAAGCAATGGAGTTGTATAAACATCAGTTATTGTATGATACCTCCTCCTTTATATATATATATATATGTATATTTATTATATGTCTTTATATATATATTTAATATATTCTAATATATATGGATTTTATATATATATATATATATATATATATATATATATATATATATATATATATATACACGAGGATCATTAAAAAAGTTTCCAGACTCTTTTCGTATGGGCACTTTTTAATGATCCTCGTATATATATATATATATATATATATATATATATATATATATATATATATATATACGAGGATCATTAAAAACGTTTCCAGACTCTTTTCGTATGGGCACTTTTATTGATAGTACACACGTGAAATTCTAGTCCCCTTCCAAGTAATCTCCTCCGGCTGCAATGCACTTGTACCATTCTAATAACTTCTGGAAGGCCCCCTGGAAGTCCTCTTGTGTGAGCGTGTCAATGACCTCCGTCACAGCCTCTTTTATCTCCTCAGTTGTCTCATAACGACAGCCTCTGAGCTTAAGGAATAACCAAAAGTCACAGGGAGCATGATCTGGACTACAGGGAGGGGAAGGAAATGTTTTGATGTCCATCTTGCTCTAATAGTCTGTGACAAGGATGCAGTTGAGGACTGGTGCATTGTCCCGCTGGAAATGCCACTGACCCGATTTGAAGAGTGCTGGCTTCTTCCGATGGAATCTCTTCCTGAGCTACCTTAAAACCTCAACATAGTAACCTTAACCCTAACCCTAACCGTTCGGCCAATCAACTCTAGTGTATTGACTTCCTTACTCCTCCCACACCTCCCAACATCCCCCACAGACTCCCTGCCTTCCTTGAATCTCTTATGGCACTCAAAAACTGATGCTCGATTCATGCAAGATCGTCGAAAAGCAGTTTGAAGTATTCCAAACGTTTCTGTGGCATTTTTTCCAAGTTTGAACAGAATTTTATTGCATATTGTTCTTCTAAAGTGTCAGGTTGAATTTGAAATTCACCAGCTGTGACAATCGGGCTTTAGTAGGGTGTATTCCAATTGCTTTTGTTGCTGTTCCTTTGAACCTGAAATCAGGAATATTGGTCAGTCATCTCATAAGATGTATAGCAATAACATACTGAATGTTCAAGAGTCTACGACAATTTTAGATGCCTGTACAAAAAGTCTGGAAAGTTATTGAATGCACCACGTATATATATATATATATATATATTTTTTAAATGAGTAGGTCCCCGAAGAGATTAGTATATTTTTAGGATTTATTAATTCATTTTGTTCTTACATACGTATATGTTTCAAGCTTGATGCTTTTGTCAGAGAACATGTATGGCACAAGGCATTCTGAAAACTGCAAAGACGAGTAAGTTCAACTCTCATTGAATACCCCATTACCAAGGCCTTGTGCTATACATGTTCACTGACGAAATCATTTAGCTGGAAACGTACACATATGTAAGAACAAAACCGATAAATAAATTTAAAAAAATACAAATGTATTCGTGGACTTATTCATTTTAGAATATTTTTTCTCTCTTTGAACCTACAACAAAATTATATATATATATATATATATATATATATATATATATATATATATCACCTCATACATAACCCATACCCAGGAGGTGCCCGTGGTGTAATGTAGGAAGTGGATACGGTGACACGAGTTCAAATCCCGGACGAGACTGATTGCATTTTGACTTCGCACTAATACCCTTGGGAAAGGTATCAATCCAATTCTTCTCCCTCCAGCTATGGGTAAATAGTAGGACAGACTACATTCTTCAGTCTTGGTGAGGCAACTAGTCTAGGAGAAGGAAAACTTTGAATTCAAACCTGTTAAACTCCGCTTAAAAAATTGACCTTGTGTCATATCCTGCCCATGTGAAGGGGTTGGTAAATATGATAATCCATACTTGCTATTCTGTTGCGTCTAATCCATTTTCACTTTAGTATAGCTGGTCCTTATGCCGTTACCTTGTGCTGCTGTTTGAAGAGATTCGGTTTAAAGTTTCCCGCTGTTAGCCATATCCAGATCTTTTTGTGTGTGAATTCATCAGTTTGTCGCACGAATTTATTTTATTATCACTGAGTGTTTTTCATATCAACATTAGCTGATCGTCTTTTACTGGAGTTTGAGTGATAGCAAGTCTCCTCAAGTCTCCAGGACTCTTCTCAGTATTTTGGCTGATCTCAATAATGCAATAGTTTGGATGGTCTCCACCTGTCCTCTTATTTCCAAGTTCGTCAGTCCTTATATTTATTTTTTGGTGACTGCACCAAGTACACTTTGCGAGTTTTTCACACCAGCGTTAGCTGATTGCCATTCACGAGAGTATCGTCAGGTCTCCAGGACACTTCTTAGTATTCTGGTCGACCTCAGCAATTTTGTAGTTTTGACGATTTCGGCTCGTTTCCCGATTTCTAACACCATGTTCCTTATCAAGCTTTTGGGGGTCGCTCCAAGTGCCCCTGCTACAATTGGTATTACCGCCACTTTCATATTCCAAAGGTTTTTCAGTTCTCTATCAAGGTATAAGTACTTGTCTCTCTTTTCGTTTTCTTTGATTTTCACTCAGTGGTCAGCCGGGAAGGCTAAGTCTAATATTCGGTACGTTCACTTTAATTCATTAACATTATTATTCCTTGCGAGTGGTCAACACTGGCGTCAGGTGGTGGTCATTCACTGGAGTTTGAGTGGCAGTAAGTCTCCTCCGATCTCCAGGACTCTTCTAAGTATTCTCGCTGATCTTATGAGTATTGTGGTTTGGATGGCTTCGATTCTTTCTTTGATCACTAATTCCTCCAGTCTCTTTTCCAGTCCTTGGAGCCTATTCCAACTGAACCAATTACAATTGGTATCACCGTCACCCTCATGTTCTATAATTTTTTCAGCTCCCTGACAAGATTCAACTTGCCGCTTCCTTTTATTTTCCCTCTCTGGTCCACTTGAACAACAAAATCAACTAAGTAACAAGTTAATAAGCATTAGACCTTCTGGTTGAGATTAGGTGATCCGTTTGGTTTGATCTTCTAGTTGAGATTAGGTGATCCGTTTGGTCTGATCTTCTAGTTGAGATTAGGTGATCCGTTTATGTCTCAAAATCCCAGACATTTTATTGGTCCCACTGTCTTTGATAGATTCTGGTATGTGTATATAGCATTTGTCAGAATGATTGTATTGTAGTCTTTTGCACAATTCTCAGTAGATCACATTTCCCCCCATTCATGTCAACTATTGTATTTCTTTTGTGGTAGTTTGCTGTATTTGCTTATTATGTGATTAATTGTTTCATCTTTGTCACGCTTGCTTGTCTGTTGCGTATAATCTATGTTCGCTTTGATAAAATTGGTTCTTATGGCATTATTTTGTGAGGCTATTATTATTATTATTATTATTTGTAGCAGCAGTAGTATTAAAACAAACGCGTATAGACACAACTCAATCTCTGTTGTATGGTTTTGTATAAAAGAACAAGACGTAGAACAAGATAAGGTTTCTTTGTTTCAAATCGTTTGTCAAACAAGGGGGATGAGAGAAGTTCCGACTGCACGAAAAGACAGGTGAGATAGGCTATTGCTGGGGTGGGTGGAGCGAATTTTTTTGTGTATGGTTTTAGGCAGCGTGTTCTTATTGGTGATATGATCCTGAGATATGTTCTGTCATCTTTGATTTCATTAAGCCATGACATGTATATATATAGAGATAGAAAGAGAGAGAGAGAGAGAGAGAGAGAAGTTGAGAGAAGGGGCTATTTGCCACTTACGCTTGTGGTCGGTGTTCGAGCCTTGATAAAAGTAATAGTAATTGTATTTTTGTTGTAACCTAACAAAAAGGTTACTAAATGAGAAATAACCAAAACGGGGGTTGGAAATGAAATGGAAATCTTTATAACATTAAGAAAATATAATACTCGCCAGCAGCATCAAAAAGGTAAACCACTACAAGTGGTGACTATTTAGTCTGCACATTGGTATTTATTGTACGTCCTACCAACCGGACATGTACGACACAAGGCCTTTTAAAGGTGGGTCCGGATGCAAATAGCTCCAAAATACCTGATGGCTCCAAAAATGTCTCGGGCTCCGTCGGCATTCCCCTAAAAAGGGACACAATCATTAAAATCTCATTGTCTGAAAAATTTAAGCAAGAAAAGCAAAACAAATTCATATATTTTTAAGAGTGTCTGGTCTGGATTTCACTGTCCTTATGAAAGATTAAAAGTTCAATAAAGTTATAAAGGGTTATTGAAAAGTAACTCTTAGAATATGGAATGCTAATTAAAATACTTCACTCCTTCCTTCCTAAATAGAGGGATCAATATCATCATGGACTTACGGGTCATCTAGTAAAAAATGGCAATTTTATTATTGGCATGTGTAATCAATGTATAAGGAATATACTGGGTGATTGAAAGTAATTCCTTCTTCTAAAATATCTTAAATATCATTTCTTGCAAATATTATAGTTAATAAATAAATGAATTATAATTGCCCAATAAATGTTTTTAAATGATTTCAACTAATTTTGTGCCACTGATTTCGTCGAAAATGTAGTCCATTTTTATTCGTGTCATTTTAGTGCAACAGAAACAATGGTCAAATCAGAGCTGTAATTAAAAAATATTCAGGAGATGCCTATGGCCTTGTTCCTTCAGGAATATGTAATGAAATGAAATAGAATTTCATCGTCTCAATAATGAAATGAAATAGAATTTCATCGTCTCAATGAAATGAAATAGAATTTCATCGTCTCAATGAAATGAAATAGAATTTCATCGTCTCAATAATGAAATGAAATAGAATTTCATCGTCTCAATGAAATGAAATAGAATTTCATCGTCTCAATAATGAAATGAAATAGAATTTCATCGTCTCAATGAAATGAAATAGAATTTCATCGTCTCAATAATGAAATGAAATAGAATTTCATCGTCTCAATGAAATGAAATAGAATTTCATCGTCTCAATGAAATGAAATAGAATTTCATCGTCTCAATAATGAAATGAAATAGAATTTCATCGTCTCAATGAAATGAAATAGAATTTCATCGTCTCAATAATGAAATGAAATAGAATTTCATCGTCTCAATTTCAAAATGAAAACAAGTGGTCTATTTTTTGGTATACAAGATTTTCTGCTTTGATTTGATGATTCATAGTGTTTTGCAGAATGAATATTTATACCTGGTTTAATGATATCCAGAAGCAAGCCAAGGCAGCAATATTTCTTCTATTGAAAGTGATACCAACATACTCATAGCGAAGGCGTGAACTGCAATTGATAGTTTATCGGACATATGGAAATCTGATCTCTCTGATAAAATAAACGGGATTTTTTTTTCAAGCTGTGATTACGTCAGCACCACTTGGATGCTAAAGAAACGATTAGAGAAAAAGCTAGATGAGAACTACATTGGAACGCTTCGTGCTGTTTTCAACAAATCCTAGAAACAATTCCTCCCAAAACAGTAGCGTTATGCCCATTTACTTCCTCTCTCACAAGCCATCAACTAAGACGATCAAGACATGCGGGGAACAGCTGGAAAAGCAAGGGCGAACGCAGGATCAACGTTTTTTTTATGGACTCCTACACTTGGACGCGCCACTGCTGGGCGACCAGTAAGAACTTACATACGTCAGCTCTGTGCAGATAGGGAATGCAGTCTAGAGAGCCAGCCGGGAGAAATAGACTATTGGGGCATATGGAGAGAGAGAGAGAGAGAGAGAGAGAGAGAGAAAGAGAGAGAGAGAGAGAGATCCGTGCAATCAGCAATTTATAATTAAAAGATCAAATTCCAAACAAAAAATGCCCGAACCTATTATGGCAAAAAAAAAAACAACGTAATTTTTGGAAGAGAGATCATATTAAAGAGCAAAACAAAATATAGAAGATAAACTCGTGATAAGTTAGCTTAAAAACGACTGTTATTTGATTCTTTGTCAACAAAAGATAATATAATCCAGTTTAGCACTAAATCAAGAACGTTTTAAGTTCAAAATAGGCAAATCCATTTAGTAAACCCAACATCGCCAAGATGTTCTTTCCCTTACGCTAGACGTCACGTTTAATGGCTTACATAAGTTAATATTTTTTGGTACCCGTGGTGTAATGGACACGAGTTCTAAACCTGGACAAGGCTGTTTGCATTTTACATAGCACTAATACCCGTGGGAAAGGTATGAATTCCACTACTCTCCCGCCAGTAGTGGGGCAGACTGGGTTCTTTAGCTTTGGTATGGCAACCAGCCTAGGAGAAGGAAAATTCAGAATTCAAACCTGTTAAAATCCGCATAAAATTGACCTTGTGTCACATCCTGCTCGTATGTCGGGATCTGTAAATACATACATGATTGAGGTTTTGTTAGTGTTAAATAGCAATACTTGAAAGCATTTAACTGTGTGAAAACAAATGATTAATAGTAAATAGGATTATTCGTATTAGATAAAGTTAAACCATTTAACCGTGTGAAAAAAATGAGCTCAGGCTCGTTTAAAAATTTTATTAACTAAATTTATTTAGAAATTATATATCTAATATATATGTATAAAAAGGATTTGACATTAAATAACCTATAATGGTTGATATGCCACAAAACCAAAGCAAACACCAAAGCTCTGTGTTAAGTATATATATATATATATATATATATATATATATATATATATATAGCTTTATAAAGCTAGTGCATTAAAAGTGACCGAAAAAAAGGATCTCTTAAAAAGGGATGCTTTCTTTCGGTCACTTTCTTCAAAGAATTGTCAGTGACAATCAATTCTGTACTAGAGAAAATAAGCATGGGATGGTAGCCAAAGGAAAATCTAGGAGGGATAAAGTAAAACATATTGAAAAAAATTACTGAATGCAAGCAGAGTTAATACCATGCACTCGCTTTTTAAAGCAATATATATATATATATATATATATATATATATATATATATATATATATATATATATATATATAAACAAGATACGTTTTAACAAGATCTAATGAAACCAAACAAAAAATTATTGAGGAAGCTAAGCAATTAAAATAGGACTACCGGTGAAATCATCATCATCATGTCGCGCCGCCTGCGCGGATATCCCTGACCGTCTCTCGCCATTTCTCCCTATCATTCATCGCCTCCGGCAGGTCTTCAGGATTACAACCCGTGTCCTCACATAGCTGCTGTATGTAAGTTCGTGCTGGTCGTCCCACTCTTGCACATCCATGAGTGGGGGTCCACAGGAAGCATAAATGAATGAATCAATGCCGTCAAAATGTATTTACCAGGACACGTGGTTGTATCGCCGACAGGACTACAAACTGACATTGCACCTTCTTGCGTCCCGCAATTCTGTTATAATTCTTTCAGTGATAACTGAATCCCAACGTCGGATTATAATTGCATCATCTACAGCTCACATATCACTTCGATAATTTTGTTGTTGCTTCTGTAGTTTATTAGAGTCATGCATGCATTGTATTGGTATTTTAAATTTAAGCATTCATTCTCATTCATTCATGGGTTCCGTAAATATAATTCTTTACTGGCCTCGTGACCTAGTAGGGTCGTTGGGGTACTAATTTTATAGCATATCTTATTGTTTATCGAAATATGATGGCTGATAGATTTTGGTTTGGTTTAGTTTGGTTTGATGATATATCAACCATTATTGGTTATTTAATGCCAAATCCATTCATATATATATATATAAAGTAAAGTTGGCAACCTTATTCGAGGGTGACCCGAAGGCTTCCTTATCAATAGCTACTACACCGAGGAGTAGGAGAAGGTGCGACTCCATTCCCTGGGTTGCTCTATTTTACCCTTGATCCTTACCTTTTAATGCTGAGTGTTAAGCAAGGGGGCATCAAGTACCATTTTTTGAGTCTTTGGTATGACTCGACCTGGGATCAAACAATTCACATTATCATAAGTACACTGAACTGCCTGGTAATATCCATTCATCTCAAGGTCTAAAACTGGTTTGAATTCAGTGTTTGTCTTCTCTTTGACTGCTCAGCATACCAAAGGTTAAAGAAGCCATAGATGTAGGGAGAATAGATGAATTCATACATTTCCCGAGGGTATTTATAAAATAGATACGTTTCGGAGAAAAGTCAGATCATACGTCTTTTGCACAGCATCTATATTGATAATTGGGAAGATTCAGCTTATTTTTTCCGCTGTAGGCAACCAAACCGTTAGATTTAGAGTTAATGGGTTCGGCCGGATGACTTTGTAAATTCAGAAAGCGGGTTGAATTGGTTTCTTTTGTTTCTCACGAGGATATAGGACTCGTAAACAGCGAATTTTCCTAAAAATAAACTATAATCTATGAAAAACTACATTGCTGTCACCAATCACTCGTCTCGTAACATGATTGGGTTGTGGAGGCCCTGCTTATGCAGCATATCTTCAACACAAATAGCCTGGTAGAGCCCATCCCTCTCAAGGTCTACAACTGGTTTTAATTCAGGGTTTTTTTTATGTTAGATTGGTTGCTATACTAAAGTTAAAGAGTGTAGTCTGCCCAATTATTTACTCATGGCTGGAGAATAGTTAGATTAATACCTTTCCCAGAGAGAAGAGTCCCTATGACGTAATGGCTATCGCGTTTAACTGCAGCCTCAAAGTAAGCGAGTTCGAATTCCAGTCACGTTATCATGTTCACATTCAGACTATTACCCTTGGGAAGAGAATGACCCTCCTAAAATCAATAAAACGATTCACAGAGATATTATATGAAATGCAAGAAGTCTTGTACATTGTTTGAACTCTGATAGCTGTGTCCACTTACTAAGATGTTTAAATTACATTGTGCGCTAAATAGTGATATTTGTATACGGCTCAAATTACTGAAATAGATGAAGGGATTTATCTTGTCAATATGTAACCACTTCTTAAAAGTGGACCTTGGAGTAATGACAATGACGAGGTATTCCACCCTCCCCAGATCTCCTGAACTTGAACCTCACCATCAGATGTAGTTCAATGTTATACCCAGGACACGACTTCTACTCGTACACCCGTTCAAGATCACCGATAAAAAAATTTTGTTGTGTTTTTTTTGTGATTTGAATTGATTAGATCCTCAAACTCAGCGCATTTCTTTATTTTCTGAAAAAAGAAATGTGTTAGATTTTATAAGGGGGTTTATTTTCTCATTCTTATTCAATATAGAATGATCATACATTTCTGGAACAAGTATTACAAAAAACGGACCCTTATGCAAAATTGTCGACTTTGCTGTCCCGGCTGACCACAGAATAAAACTGAAAAAATGTGAAAAGAAGGATAAGTACATCGACCTTCGTGAATGGTGCTTTTGGTACTATAACTAAAGGGACTGGAGGACTTGGAAGTTGTCAGAGGAGGGGAGACCATCCAAACTATAGCATTATTGAGAATGGCCAGAATACTGAGAAGAGTCCTGGAGACTTGAGGAGATTTGCTGTCACTTAAACTCTAGTGAAAGACCATCAGCTAACGCTGATGTGAAAAACTGTAATGAGTAAATAATAATAATAATAATATATATATATATATATATATATATATATATGTATAATTCGAGCTCAGGTTATTTGTCTAACTATTCCGGAAATGGGTGATCACTATACATTAAGTGAACTCTCCATATAAAAAATAAAATTTTTTTTTTTCGTAAACTAAAAGAATTGTGGTGAGTTTGAGCGTCTAATTAGTTCAAATCACACACACACACACACACACATAAATCATGTGAAAATTTCTTTTCCCGATGTACTTAAACAGGTGCACGTGTAGAATGTTACCCACCTTTTTTGGAGGTGGGATTAGAAGGAGGAGGTCTTTTCCCTCTGCAGGGAACACTGTTAGCAGGGTCTAAGACTTGGTGACTAGATGGATTGAATCATTTCGAGTAAATATATGTTAAAATATTGTTTTTATCAACCCGAAACTTTGACTTTCGGGTGAAGTCGTTGATTATATTGTCAATAATTTCCATTAGCGACCGTCTGGGCAAATGGATAAAAAAAAAGAAAATCTTTAATTCTTGCTTTCAGTCTAGGCGGTCTTTTAGGATAGATTGTTGTCAAGGAACGGTCAGATATAAGATGCTTTAACATCATCGATCAACTACGAAAAGTTCTGTAATGTACAACAACTCTAAGCGAGAAATGATCAATAAATAATAGCGTCCAGGTCCAACACATAAAAAAGGGGCAATTTTTTTGTAGTCACGTCTTACAAGTGTAAAGAATAATGAATGATATTTTACATGAAAATCGCAGAAAAGATTCCCCAGGAAAAAAAAAAAGTAACAATATTGAGAGAATGGACAATTGGAAAACAGCTGCAATTTTCCCCAAGGCGAGTGAAGAATCAGGTATGAATCATAATCAGATTTGGAAATTACTTAAGAGGAATATGAGCCACTATAATTTGTTATCTATCTATCTATCTATCTATCATCTAGCTCGCTGTGAGTCTGTTCATATCTATCAACCGTTCTATTTTTCCACTTTATCCAATCAGTTTTATCACGTCTACTCATACAAGTCCTTCCTCTTCATTATATGTGTATATGTTCTCAATTATGTATACACGATCCTCTCCATACTCGCAAGTGAGAACAATATATATATATATATATATATATATATATATATTTATGCATGTCTGGTAACAATTATTTTACTCCTTTAAGAGTGTTTTAACACCAGCGTTTGTTGATGGTTTTCCACTGGAGTTTTAGTGACAGCAAGTCTCCTCAAGTCTGTAGGACTCTTCTCAGTATCCTAGCCGATCTTAATAATGCTGTAGCTTAGATGGTCTCCACTTGTCCTCTTATTTCCAAGTCTTCATATCCCTGTACCAATCTTTTGGGAATAGTTCTGAGCACACCAATTACAACTGGTATCACCATCACCGTCATGATCCATATTTTTTTTAATTTTCTAGTAAGGTCTAGGCACTTGACTCTGATTATTGTTTTACTCATCGAGAGTTTTTCATACCAGCGTTAGTTGATGTTTTTCCACTGGAATCTGAGTGACAACAAGTCTCCTTAAGTTTCTCGGAATCTTCTTAGAATTCCGACCGATCTCAACAATGTTGTAGTTTGAATTATCGCCACTCATTCTCTTATTTCCAAGTCTTCAAGTCCCCGTACCAATCTTTCATTGACTGTACCGAGCGCACCAGTTACAATTAGTACCATAGTCACTTTCATGTTCCATAGTTTTTTCATTTCTCAAGCAAGGTCTAGGTACTTATCTCTCTTTTCGCTTTCCTTCATTTTTACCTTGGGGTCAGCCGAAACGGCCAAATCAACTTTTCGGCAGGTTCTCTTTTGTTTCTTTTTTTGACTATAACTATGTCTGGCTGTCTGGCCGATATTAGGTGATCCGCTTGTATCTCAAAATGACAGAGAATTTTGTGTGTCTTATTTTCCAGATCGGATTCTAGGTAGTGCGCATACCATTTGTTCGTATGGTCAAATTCAAATTTCTTGCACAATTCCTAGTGGATCACCTTTCCTGACACAGTCGTGTCTTGTTTTATGCTCTCTTTGCGCTAATTTACTGCATTCGCATATTATCATCACATAACCTACATTTGCTATTTTATTGCGTCTTGTCTATTTTTGTTTTGATATAGTTAGTCCTTATGGCGTTGTTTTGTGCTTCTATCAGAAGAGATGCAGTTTCTCTCTTATAGCTTTTCTTTCTTATCCCTATCCAAGTTTTCTCGTGTGAGTTATTATTATTTTACCTTTTGTAACTTTTCACAACATCGTTAGCTGGTGGTCTTGCACAGGAGTTTGAGCGACGGCAAGTCTCCTCAGGTCTTTTCTCAGTATTTTGGCCGATCTCAACAATGCAGTAATTTTGATGGTCTAGATTCTCCCTCTTACCTCCGATTCTTTCGGCCCTTTTCTCACCAAGGACTGTTTCAAGAGCACCAACTACAATTGATATCATCGTCACTTTCATGTTCGACGTTTTTTTTTTTTACCTCTCTGCAAAAGCCCAGGTATTTGTCTTTCTTTTCGTTCATTATTTTTAATTTTCTTCTTGCGACTTTTTCACACCAGCGTTAGTTAATTCCCTGGAATCTGAGTGACTGCTAATCTCCACTGGTCTCCGGGATTCTTCTCCTCATTCTGGTTTGGTTTGGTTTGGTTTGATGGCATATCAATCATTGTAGCTCAGTTCATGCCAAATCCTTTTTATACGTATATTAAGTATATGAACAATACTTTTCAACGAGCCTGAGCACATTTTTTCAACGCTAAATGGTTTCATTTATTTCTGTTTAATGCAAATGTACAGTTAAATTCATAAACAGTTCTATTTCAAACAATTTAGTTTAGCATACAAAAACAGTTCTATTTCAAACAATTTAGTTTAGCATACAAAAACAGTTCTATTTCAAACAATTGAGTTTAACATATGAACGGAGTTTAGTTCTATTTGACACATATATAGGACCCTATCAGGTGCTACCACTCCAATCCCGGAGTGGACCTGGGAGCAATGCCAATGAAAGGGTACTCCACGTTTTCCAAAGCTCCAGCATTACTTAAGCCTAACCATCAGATTGTTTAGTGTCATATCTAGGACACTCATTGGAGGAGTCTTACCCATCTGCAGAAATGCAGTCGTCATATTCTACTGGCCCAACCGACTGGGTCGTCGGCTTTCTGGTTGATATTATTATTATTTTTACTCATTAGAGTTTTTCATATCAGCGTTAGCTGATGGTCTTTCACTGGAGTGACAGCAAGCCTCCTCAAGTCTCCAGGACTCTTCTCAGTATTCTGGCCATTCTCAATATTGCCGTAGTTTGAATGGTCTCCACTCCTCCGCCAACTTCCAAGTCCTCCAGTCCTTTTAATAATCCTTTAGTTACTGTACCAAAAGCACCATTCACGATTGGTATAATTGTCACCTTCATGTTTCATATTTTTTAAAATACTCTAGCAAAGTCGAGGTACTATCCTTCTTTTCACATTTTTTCAGTTCTATTCTGTGGACAGCCGGGACAGCAAAATCTACTATTTTGCAAATTCTCTTTTTTTTTTTTTGTTGTTGATTATTATTAGGTCTGGTTTTCTGGCCGAGATTGGGTGATCCATCTGCATGAGTTTTTCCCACCAGCGTTAACTGATGGTCTTTCACAGGAGTCTGAGTAACACAAAGTGTCATCAAGTCTCCTGGAATTTTCTCTGTATTCTGGTTGATCTTAACAATGTTGCAGTTTGGGTTGTTTCCTTTCGTCCTCCGATTCCAAGCCACTTTTTCAACTGTCAGGGATCGTTCCAAGCCCACCAATTACAATTAGTATCACCTTTACCTTCATGTTTCAGAGCTTTTTTAGTTCTCTTGCAAGGTCAAAGTAATTGTCACTTTTTTCTTTTTCTTTGATTTTCACTTGGTGGTTTGCCGGAACGACAAGATCCACTATCCGGCTGTTTTTTTTTTTTAATGTTTGGTATTGATTATCACTAGGTCTGGTCTTCTGGCCGGGATTAGGTGATCTGTTAATATCTCAAAATTTCAGAGAACTTCGTGTGTTTCATTCTTCAGGGCTGATTCTGGTTTGTGCATATATCATTAGGTAGTTGGGTCAAATTTTAATTTCTTACACAATTCCAAGTGGAGTAATTTCATCATCCAGTCTTGTTTAGTCTTGTACTCTTTTTGGGCTTGTTTGCGCCATTCGCTTATATGATGAATCGTTTCGTCTCTATCACCACATAAACTACACTGGGTATTTTGTTGTATCTTATCTATTTTCGCTTTAACATAGTTGGTCCTTATGGCGTTGTTTTGTGCTGCTATTAGAAGAGATTCAGTTTCTCTCAGGAGGTTTCTCTTTATTAGCCATGTCTAGGTCTTCTCGTGTGAGATTTCGTCTGTTTGTCACTATAAATCTTCATACAGTTTTTTATTCCAATGTTTTTACTACTACTACTACTACTACTACTACTACTACTACTATTTCAGTTTATTTCATTCATTTTTTATTTAATATACATTTATCTTATTTATTTTGTATTTATCTATATTTATTTATTTTATTTCATTTATTTATTTTCATTTTCGCCTTTCAAATTTATATCGTGTATTTTTTAAACGCACACACACACATACACATACACGCACGCACACACTCACTCACTCACACACATAGTTGTATGTATGTATGTATGTATGTATGTGTTTGTGTAAGAATGATTTTTGAGACATTCTTAAAATTAAAGATTTCCATTTCTTGATTAATTTATAGGCAAACGTGATATTCTTTTTCAGGTGAACCCGAAACAGTTATTATATAAATAAAAAAAATCAAATTATCCGACATTAAATCGGAACCTTGCTTTGGAGCAATGATTAAGCAAGCTACTCTCTAAGACCAAATTTAATGCATTGAATACGGTAAGTTCTTGCTCTTCCACAATAATGGCCTTATGCCTAACCTAAAGTGACTATAGGGAAAACAATTTTGAATAATCTAGTCTCATTAGACCATTTCTACACTCGTGATTTCGATCTTCGCTTCGTATTTTACAGTTGTACCTTTGAGCCAGATTGAACTTATATACCTTGTTTTAGAGTGATCATTTGCAGGGAATTCTTCTAGATTGTTTGATTTGGTTTTGTTGGGTCTTATTGTATATCAACACTTTTAGGTTATTAAATGCTAAATCCTCTTTGATATATATATGCTGAATATAAGATTTGTCAACACATTTTATAGATAACATTTATAAACGAGCCTGAGTTCATTTTTTGCACACAGTTAAATAGTTTCAAGTATTGCTATATAATACAATTTAACATCAGTCATTTGGTTTGGTTTGTTTTGGTTTCATAGTATATCCACTATTGTAGGTTATTTAATGTAAAATACTCTTTATACATATATATCAAATATATAGGATTTGGTTTGGTTTGGTTTGATTTCATGGTATATCAACTATTGTACGTTATTTAATGTAAAATACTCTTTATACATGTATATCAAATATATAGGATTTATTAACACATTTTGTTGATAACATTTTTAAACGAGCCTGAGCTCATTTTTTAGCACACAGTTCAATAGTTTCAAGTTTTCCTATATAACATTTAGAATTTAACGTCAGTTATTTGTTTGCACACATAGTTTGTTGATATTTTCCTTTTTAATGAGTTAGAAGTTATTTGTTCGCACACTAGTTTTGCTATTGTTTCTACCCTTCAATGGTTTCAATTATTGCTATCTAACACTATTAATTCTATTCGATATTAATCCTTTGTTTACACACAGTGAAGTGGTTACAAGTATTGCTATTTAACTTTAAGTATTCTATTCAACACTTTTCATTTATTTGCACACAGTCAAATGCTTCCAAGTATTGCTACGTAATACCAATAACTTAATTTAGGCACACATTTAAAGAGTTTCAACTATTACTATGTATTACAAACAATTCAATCAAATAGTTATTAGTTAAACAGCTCTATTTCTAACAATTCGGTTTAACGTAAGTCACTTGTCTGCACACAGTTTAGATGTCAAACAGTTCTATTTAACCCATAGATAGGAGTCTATCAGGTGCTATCTCTCTGGATCAGAGTGGACTTGGGAGCGATGGCAATGAAAGGGTACTCCATATTCTGCAAAGCTTCACTGACTGAAGTCTCGTCATCAGATTGTTTATTGTCATATCCAGGTCACTGGTTGGGGGAGGGGTCTTACCCCTCTGCAGAGATGCACTCAGTGTATTCTACAGCCTCAG
Organism: Sepioteuthis lessoniana; assembly: GCA_963585895.1. Taxonomy (NCBI): domain Eukaryota; kingdom Metazoa; phylum Mollusca; class Cephalopoda; order Myopsida; family Loliginidae; genus Sepioteuthis; species Sepioteuthis lessoniana. The sequence continues at coordinate 29,711,517 of OY757906.1, forward strand.
CGATTGGGCTGAATTCTTGTAGAATTGAGAGTGGGTCCCTTCCTTGATTGTCTATAATTATAGCTTTATGCTATACTTAGATATACTTAGTACATAGATAACTAGCCCCATTAACAGCCATGTCAGTGGGGCATAGAAAACGCTGACCGTATGTCCTATTGAAATTAAAACTCCCCTAAAGGGGTGTCCAGGGTATGACACAAAACTTAAACTTCAATTCTGTAGATATAGTGAGTGTGGAGAACCACTTCATTACCATTGTTCCCAGGTTCTCTTTGATCTGGTTTGGTAGTACCTAATAGGGTCCCATCTATGGGTCAAATAGATCCCTTTAAAAATTATTAATTTTCGCTCGAACTGTGTGAACAAAACAACTCTTAAGAAACAACACGAAAATGTAAATATAAACTAACAATGAACGAGTTTCCCGAACCTCAAGGTATAATATAACCCTTGACAGGTTGAAGTGCAGTTGAAATAAATTAATGCCTCATATGGCTCTCGAAGAAAGTCTCACGTTTTGAATCTTATTGAATACTTCATTCTTATGGTCTTGGACAGATTGAAAACAACATAATAAATACTCCTTTCTTTAAATTACAAAATACTTATGACTTTTCTCACATTAATTTCCACATATGAATATATAATTGTGTATATCTAATTATGCGTAAATATTTGAAGTCATATATATTGAGATGGACAATCAGAAGGCAATCGTATACGTACGCCTATGCCCGTGAATATTTTCTTTGATAGCTGGGAAAAAACTGGAAATAAATTTGACATTATGGAAATGTATTGAGATGAAAGAAACACAAGGTCTTGAGAATAAGATTTTATTAGCAGAAATATTTGCCTACGTTAACGTTTCGATTTTTAGACTTTCATCAGGACATGTAAGTTATTAAATGAAACGAGAAAGATGAGAAAGTCTTGAATAGAAATAGAAATAGAATGTTTTAAAACTTCATCTTTTTCGTTTCATTTAATAACTTACACGTCTTGACGAGGTTCTAAAAACCGAAACGTTTAACGTTTGCACATATTTACACAAATGGAATCATCCGCTACAAACGTTGTGTTTTTCTATCACTGTTCATTTTCTTCCTAAGATAAACATATCAGATCAAAATGAAATGAATCTGATGGCTTGTAAGTATAAAAATATGAAGAAAAGGTTGGTTGGTTGGTTGGTTGGTTGTTTTGTCTTCGGCAAATCAACCCTTTTCAGCTCATTTAATGCCGAATCAAGTCATTTTAATAAAAAAATTTAGTTTTAATTTGGTTTTAGGGCATATCAACCATTGTAGGTTATTTAATGCCAAATACTCTTTATACATATAAACATTTCGATTTCAAACATTTCAGTTTAGCATGAGTATAATTGTTTTGTTTACACACAGCTAAATGTAAAAACAGTTCTATTTCAAACAATTCAGTTTAGAAAAAGCACACAGTTTAGTTTTATCTGGCCCATAGATAGGACTCTATCAGGTGCTACAACTGTGGGACAGAGTAGACCTGAGACCGAAAGCAATGAAGAGGTACTCTGCATTCCCCAAAGCTCCAGCATTACTGATTGTTTAGTGTCATATTCAGGACACTAGTTGCGGGAGTCTTCCCCCCCCCTGCAGAGATGTAGTCAGTGTATTCTACAGCCCCAAACGACTGGGCCAAAATAAAGAAAGAAAGAAAGAAAGAAAGAAAGTGTTATGGTACCCGACCTGTGGACTGTAATGAACTCTTCCTGTTGCTATTAATACGGGGGAGAATAATCATCTCGTTGGGGGAACGCCGACGTGGCCGAAGGTATTTTTGGATTTTGCCGGACGCATGTGGGCTGCGGCCTTGCGTCTGGGCCCACTTTAAAAAAGGCCTTGTGCTGTACTTGTCCGGTGGTGGGACGGAGAACAAATAAAGTTCTCCCCAGCCTAACACTTTGGCAGTCAGACTGACGTTCAACACCTTTTTACCTATGTTGTATTGTACTTTCATTAATATACTTTGTTCCACGTAAACCCGAGTTCGTGTCTTTCTTCTGGACCCTTCACTGGTCCACAACAGAAAGAAAAGGGATTCAGAGTTTATTTATAGTTAAATAATTTGAATAATCTGTTAACGTTAAATGTTTCGTCTTTTATTCTATTAAACAATCATCAATGCAATGTTGATATGTGGTGTTGTATCTTCTGAATTATTTTCTCTTTAACTAAATACAATCCAGAAGATACAGCATCATATATTAACATTTCATTGGTAATGGTTTAATATGAAAAAAAAAAAAAAAAAAATAGCAAAAAACAAAAATTTAACTTTACTAGATTATTCAAATATAAACAAACTTATCCTCTGGTTATTTTTTAATGGCATATCAACCTTCGTGGTTTAATTTATGCTAAAGTCATCCATACAGAAGAATAGTTGTGGCACTATTTAACTCATAGCCGGGAGGATAAGGGGTTCATATCTCTCCGAAGGTTAATAGGCCGAAATTGAACGCAAGAGCGCGATTGGAGTTCGAACTCGTTTACTACCATATCGCTGACTAGCACTTCAGCCACTACGTCTTGGAGAATGAGACGTACAAAATTTTCTCCGATTTTGAGATACAAACAGATTACCTAATCTGGACCAGACAACCAGACCTAATGATAGTCGACAACAAAAAAAAAAAAAAAAAGAAAAAGAAAAAAAGAAGAAAAAAACAGAAAAGAAAGAAAAAAAAAAGAAAAAAGAGAACCTGCTGAATAGTGGATTTTGCTGTCCAGGCAACATTAACATTAATAATTCTAATTGATAATAATTTGCTTTCTTCTTTTCATGACATATCGACTTTTGTGGGTTATTTAATACCCAACCCATCCTTGCAAGAGAAAATTAATGGTATTATGTAACCCATAGGTCGGGGAATAAAAAGGTTCATAACATTCCCAAGTATATTAGTCTGAAAATGAACGTGATTGCGCAACTGGAGTTCGAACTCGCTTACTACGATGTGTAATAATTGTTTGTTCACACGAAGTTATATCGTTTAAAGAATTATCCAATCCTACAATTTTTTAAGCAGATCTATGTCTCATAGATGGGACACTCACAGATACTACAACTTCAGGTCAGAGAAGCCCTTGAAGTATTGACAGCGAAGATAGGCTGTAATGTTTCTGGTATCATCTTGAATATTAAAATTCAAACCGAGACGTTGGCCTAATGAGTAGAGTGTTCGCCAATGGTCCGGGTTCAATCCTAGGTCGAATCATACCAACAAAAATGTTACTTGATCTCTCCTTGCTTAACACTCAACATTATACGGTATGGATAAAGCTAAAGTGGATCAATCTAGGAGTAGCGCCCTCCACTACACTTTGCTGTAGTAACTATTGAAAAGGGAGCCTTCGGGTCACCCTCGACTAAGATCGCCAATATGTTGTTCTGATACGAAAAGCCTTTATTCAAACTGATATTATTTCATAACAGTCCGACGCAAACACGAGGAGAGAAGAATACCTTGTAAGGGTTTATCCATATATCTCCTTTGCTGCCCCCTCACCACCTTGTCTTTCACTGATTTGTACCAACGGCTACCCGAATTCTCTCTTCAAGTTTCAAAACTCAGCTGCCTTAATTTTCAAATCATCTCATTTTTATATATTCTCTTTTTTAATTTCTTATTGCATCATACTTTCTAGAATCATCACGTGTCACAAACACTTATTTCTCCACACCGGTCGATAAGCCTTGATTTGTTTATCATCTATATCCAGTCTTCCCCAACATTATTTTGACGTGTTGTGTTAAACCTAGACTCCACCTGTGTACGCATTTGACTTTTGCGAGGAACTACACTTACATTGAAATTCCTTTGCTAACTTACAGTTTTACTAAATAGATAAAATAATTAATATAATTAATTAATCCCCCTAATTATTTTATAGTTTTCAACACTCCCCAGATCTCCAGAAGTGATGTTTCTGCATCAGATATAGTTTAGTGTCATACTAGGACACCGCTTTATTGGGTCGGATCTTACTCTTCTTTAGAGGATACAGACACTTCAAAGATGGGAAATGATATTACCAAAAATAAAAACTACACTATACTCTAAACATAACATTTAAAATTGAAGAGTTTCTCGTGGTGTTATGTTAATTGTCGTAGGAAATAAGCACGGGGATCCGAGTTCAAATTGTGGATGAGGCTCTTTTCATTTTCCCTTGGGAAATGTATGAATCCAACTATTTTCCCTTAACTTATGGTAATAGTAGGAAGACCGGGTTCTTTAACCTTGATATGGTAACCAGTCTAAGGAAAGGACAACTCTGCATTCAAAATATGTAAAACCTTGTTTAAAGAGTTGACCTTGTGCCACCCCCTGCTCATGCATAGGGGTGGGTAAGTACATATGTTGAAATTCAGAATACCTGTCTTCTCCTGGTTGTGTTTTTTGCGTAATCCATTTGTAAGAAGAGCTGTTTGGGTGTATAATGATTGAGTGATTTCAAAGGCATGTCAACCCGTCTCGGGTTATCTAATATCGCATTCATTGTATGTTTTTATTTACATTTTTTGTGTAGTTATTTCTTAAGAGATTTTTATACAGTCCTGTTGAATAAGAATGATTTATTAACGGTTCTATTTGACCCTGAGAGGAGACTATAATAAATTTGACCTGGGAGTAACGGCAATGCAACGGTGCTCCAAGCTTAGTCAGTTGGGGCTGTAGAATACACTGACAACACCTCTGCAGATGGGGTAGAATCATCCCAACAAGTGTCCTGGGTATGATATTAAACAATCTGATAGTTAGGCTCCAAATAATGCCAGAGCTTTTGGGAATGCAGTGTACCCCTTTATTGCCATCACTCTCAGGTCCACTCTGGCTCGGAGTGGTAGCACCTAAGGTCCTATCTATGGGTTGAATAGAATTGCTTGACATTTGAACTGAGTACAAACAAATGACTTATGCTAAATTAAATTGTTAGTGATACATAGCAATACTTGGAATCATCTAACTTAGTTGACTGATACTAAATTGCATAATTAGAAATAGAACTGTTTGATCATTTAACCGAGTGTATCTACAAAATGTATTTACAAATCATGCATATTTAATATATATGTATAAAGAGGATTTGGCATTAAACAATACCACTGGTTGATATTCCATAAAACCTAACCAAACCAAATCCACACTTCCCAGATCTCCAGAACAGAAACCTTACCAATCAGACCTAGTTTAGTGTCATAACTTAGATACCCCTTATTTTTAAGGAGGGGGTTTTACCCCTCTGCATCGGATACAGTCAGCGTATTCTAAGCCCCACCAATGAGTGTTTGAGTTTCATTGCTGCTTATTTTATTGTTAGATATTCGCTCATATCTTTTCAACATTGTCTTCAAACTGACCGACCACAACATTTTCTCGACACTTATAGTATTCGTATGAACAGCTTATTTTTACCGCAGTTAAAATATTATTTAATTTTTACCACAGTTGAATAATTATTTTAAAGTACTTGTGAGAATGGGACATTTTTATTGATTAGAAAATCGAAACCACTTCGTTGAAAATAATATTTCCATTTTTCTACAGTCATATAAGAGTGATAGTGTTTGGTTGTTTTGCAAATCGTCTATTATTGTTTTGAAAACCTCGTATGTAAAATGAGTCTCTTAAAGAAAATCTATTCTAAAAATGACTCGGTCTGCAATTAAAATCTGTATTCAGATAAAGAAAAAAAAACCTTGGTTAAATTGAATTAGTAATTATATTATTTGACATATTGTCTTTTGAGCTATGCAAGGTAGGTAATAAACAAATAAATTGATAAAGTAAGAAATAAAGAAAGAAGGAAAGAAAGGAAAGAAAAAGGCGGATATTTTGCTTACCATAACTTCCGAAAGTAAAGTCTGTCAAAGATTTTTGAAAAGACATTTCTCGTCTTCCACCGCTGAGTACCTGTGCCACCGTTCTGTCTTTGTGTTTGTGTGTTTGTGTTTGTGTTTGTGTGTGTGTGTGTGTGTGTGTGTGAGTGAATGCGTGTGTGTTTCTTTCTAAAAAGAATCCTGGTTGAGAACTTCCGTCTTCAAGCCACTCCAAGACTGTCAGGCGGGAACCTTTTAGCGAAGCAGGGAGGCTGTTCCTGGTACGAAATGAAGAAAGTAGGAAAAATAAAAGTAACAATAAATCAATAAAATAAAATAAAATAAAATAAAAAGAATGATCAGCCAGCGAATTGTGCTTAGCAGAATGTTCTCTTGCTACTCAGACTCCGCGGAAAAAACAAAACCAAAAAAAAACAAAAAACAAAAAGTTCCCCACTTCCCTAAAAAAAACCCAAAAAGCAAACAGCCCAGTTTTGTTGCCTTTTAGGAAATTACAAGACATCATGGTCATTCGTTCAACTCTTTTCAGAGGCTGTTTCTTTCAGTTTGCTAATTTCGGAGACTGTCTTTCTTTCTTTCTTTCTTTCTTTCTTTCTTTCAAATGTTGCTTTGGTTCTTTCTTTCTTTCTTTCTTTCTTTCTTTCAAATGTTGCTTTGGTTCTTTCTTTCTTTCTTTCTTTCTTTCTTTCAAATGTTGCTTTGGTTCTTTCTTTCTTTCTTTCTTTCTTTCTTTCTTTCTTTCTTTCAAATGTTGCTTTGGTTCTTTCTTTCTTTCTTTCTTTCTTTCTTTCTTTCTTTCTTTCAAATGTTGCTTTGGTTCTCTCTTTCTTTCTTTCTTTCTTTCTTTCTTTCTTTCTTTCTTTCTTTCAAATGTTGCTTTGTCTTTTTTCTTTCTTTCACTGTTTTATTTCATTTATACTCATCCATCCTTCAGACCTTTCTTTCAATTTGTTTCTTTCTTTCTTTCTTTCTTTCTTTGTTTCTTTCTTTCGTATGTTGCTTTGTTTTTTTTCTTTCTTTCACTGTTTTTTTTTCATTTATACTTATCCATCACTCAGACCTTTCTTTCTTTGCTTCTTTCTTTGCTTCTTTCTTTCTTTCAAACAAATGTTGCTTTATTTTTTTTCTTTTTTTCTCTGTTTTATTTCATATTACCTTTTCCATCATTCAGACCTTTCTTTCAATTTGTTTGTTTGTTTTTTTCATTCTATCTTTCTTATTTATTTTCTTCTTTCTCTCTTTTTTAAAATATCAATTGTTGTTTTGTTTTTCTTCGTCCTTTTCTTTCATTTTATTCATTTTTTTCTTTTTTCTTCATTAATTTTCTTCTTTCCTTCTTTTTTGTCACCAAATTATTCATCTCTTTTAATCCTATAAGCTGCTGTTTTCCTCTTTCTTTTTTTCTTAACTTTAATTTTTCTTGCCCATCATTCAAGTTTTTCTTTTTCTTTGTATAATGTTTTTTTTTCTATTTTCTTCCAAAAATAAATCTATTTCTTATTTTTTTTTTTTTGGTTACTCGGCTCTATCACACATCAAATATCTCCCTTTTTACAATTCCATCATCAATTTCATCATCATCATGTTTGATCGAATAACAATCATTCCCAACTCAGCAGTAGCATTAAAAAGACAGATTATGTAACATCTTATATGTATATATAATAAGAATGATTTATGCACACACACACACACACACACACACACACACACACACACACACACACACACACACACACACACATATATATATGTATATAATGAATATTATATATATATATATACATATTTGGAATGATTTATATATATGTATATATTAAGAATGATATATATATATATATGTATATATTATCTTTGATATATATATATATATATATATATATATATATATATATATATATATATACATATATATATATATATATATTAAGAATAATTCACATATATAGATATACATATTAAGAATAATTTATATATATATATATATATATATATATATTAAAAATACGCATATATATATATATTGGGTTCAATCCCAGGTCGAGTCATACCAAAGACTTTAAAAATGGTACTTGATACCACCTTGCTTAACACTCAGCATTATAAGGTACGGTTCAAGGGTAAAGTGGAGCAATCCTGGGAATGGAGTAGCGCCCTCCCCTACACCTTGGTGTAGTAGCTATCGAAAAGGGAGCCTTCGGGTCACCCTCGACTATGGTCGCTAACTTTACTTACTTTATATATATATTAAGAAAAATTTATTTATATATATATGCATATATATATGAATACATATGTTAAGTACAATTTATATATATATAATTTACGAATAATTTATATATATATATATATATATATATATATATATATATATTCAGAATAATTTTCACTAAAATATATAAATTTGTAGGTGGTAGCGTTCGTGGTGCAATGGTTACCATAGTAGGAAATGGACATTGCTACCCGAATTCAAATCCTGTGCAAGGCTATTTTAATTTCACACTGATTTCAATACCCGCGGGAAAAGTATGAATACAAGTATCCTCCCTTAAGCTATGAGTACATAGTAGGGCAGACTGGCTCTTTAACCTTGGTATGGTAACCGGACAAGGAGAAGGAAAACTCTGGATTCAATTCTGGTAAACTCCACTTAAAAATAGACCTTGCGTCGCATCCAGATCGTACGGAGGGGTTGATAAATATTTCTATAAAAAATTTGGAGGTGGCAGAATGTGCACAAGTGAACAAGAACATTTTTCAAGGAATTGAATTATTTGAAGGAAGGATTTAAGTTAACTTAGTAGTTTTGCAATGTTTACAAATGGCAATGAGAATTCGCTCCTTCAATTCCCTCGATACTAACTTTTATGTAAATATTTTTTTCATATAACAATCTAATTCTATTAAAGCATCCTTTACCAGAAATTTCGCATTTACATAATCGAAATATAACCTGTTATTTCAATTGTTTCTTCCTGTGTAATGTTCGGTAGGGTCGGCTCTTTAACTTTGATATGGTAACCAGTTCAGAGGAAGAAAAACTCTGAATTCAAAATCAGACTTGGAGAGAGAGGTTGTCTGCGAGATTCTTCCTGCCCAAGACATGCTAATGAGTAACATCTCGACGATCAAGCCAGGTTAAGGATTAGTCTTCTTTAAAGTCTCTTTTAAATTGAATTCTCTCTCATTCCATATAAAATATCTCTCACTCTTCTCTCCCCAATTTTGTATATTTGTCTTTGGTGAAAGATAGGCTAGTAATTCACTCTTAAACTGGATTCCCAAATTAGTGAATTTGAAATTTAGTAGGTCCTCGATACTCGAGGCTTTGTGTCAGACTAATCTTTGGTTAGTCCATTTTCACTGCAGACAGACATATTTATGTGTTTATTTCTTTTTCAATATTTTGCTTATAGATAAGTTGTTGCTAATAAAGTGTTTATTTTTTTTAATATTTGAATGATAATTCAAATAGCGTGTGGAAATATACTTTTTTTTACTCATAGAAAACAGTTTCCATCAAATGAGACAATTTTCTCTGTAAAATTTAAAGAAGATAAAATATAACTGATTAAGTCACACCTTCACAAAAAAAAAGAAAAAAAAAAGGAGAATTTAGAGCAAAAAAAGTCACCGTTGGAAAATCAATCCATCATTTCTGTAGAGATTATTTCACAATGATAACAACTTTGGAAATGTAATGAAATAAAAAAAAAGTAGCAATTAAAAAAAGCACCGAGTTGACTGTAGAATGTGAAGGATTTCTTGGTATTTAACAGATTTTGACAATATCATTCTGATAATCTTGAATGTACTAGGAAGCGACCAAGAAAATTTGCAAGAATAAAAACAACCAACAAAAAACAATGAAAACTGAAAACAATGATCATCCAATACAATGTTTAAATTAAATGGTGTCTAAATTCTTTAAATATAGAATTTTTAACATTTGTGATACATCAAAAGCATCTTTCAACACAATTATCGTTGTAACTATAAAAAATGTCATTAGATGGAACCATCTCCACATTAAATGACAAATCTCCGGAATTAGTAGATCAGTTCACATAACTCGGTAGCAGTATCTCATCTATTATACACAAGGTTAACATACGCATACGAAAGACATGGACTATTATCGACAGTTTATCGATCATGTTGAAATCTGATAAATCCGATGAAATAAAACGGTACTTGAAATGCTGTTAAGATTTTAGCTGTACATTATTTCCACGCTGATACACCACCTGTGTCCTAACGAAACGATTTGAGGAAAAGCTAGATGGCTACGATACAAGAATACAGCGTCCCACAAAACAGCAGCTGTTTGCCCTCTTTCTTCCTATTTCACAAATCATCCAAGACGAACAAGACATGCTTGGTGCTGTTCGAGAAGTAAGGACAAATTCATAAACAACGTTCTCCTGTGGACTCCTACACATGGGCACACAAGTAATGGCCGATCAGCCAATCCTTACATACATAAATGGCCTAATGAGACGAATAGCAAGAGAGAGAGAGAGAGAGAGAGAGAGAGAGAGAGTCAAAGAAATTCGTACTATTAGCACGACCTGATTGTATATATATATATATATATATATATTGATAACAAGATAATTCAAGTAGAAGGAGATATTTATGGAGAAGCAAAGTCGACACTATAATGTTTCAGTTCTAATGAACCTTTATCAGACCTATGAGGGATGATATTAATGATGTTAAATCAACGATGGATGAGTAAAAAGTGTAAAATATAAAAGCCTAGGAAAAATTTGTATAACAAGAAAAAAGTTGGCCGTTTATGACAAGAAAAAGTTGGCCAACTTTTTTCTTGTTATACAAATTTTTTTTACACATCCATCGTTGATTCTGTTATATCCCCTGAGAGGGTCCTTTGTTTCCTCAGCCACTTGCTTGATTTTAGGTCTCCCAGTCCTGCATTTTGGAGATCCGCCTGCAGCTGATCAAACAAGTTTGTTAAGTGGCAGCCATTTTGTGCCCACTAATGGTTGGACCCTATTTAAGCAAATTCAAGGAATTTTTGTGTTGGTGTTTCTTCAGGCATCCATAGTACATGACCAAATATGGACAACCGTAGTTATACTACCCTTGTTGATAGAAGAATGGTGTTGCACTTCTTATACACTAGCTTGTTGGTGATTAGACTGTTTGGCCATCGGTATCCAATGATAGTTCACAGTTATGGGTTAATAGTGGGGCAGACTGAGCTTTTTAACCTTGGTATGACAACTAATTAGGAGAAACAAAATCTGAATTCAAAGCGTTTAAACTCCGCTTAAAATTGACTTTTTGTCGTATATTGCTCATGTGGGAAGGTTGAATACACACACACATATATATATATATATATATAAAAGAAGAAGAAGAAGAAGAAGAAGAAGAAGAAGAAGAAGAAGAAGAAGAAGAAGAAGAAGAAACAGTCAAGTGAGCAGGTAGTTAACAGAGGGGAAAAATTGTTGCTGCAAACATGACTAAAAAAAGGTAAAAGAATTTCATTTAACGATTCCCTTTTTTGTTGGTATTGATTTTGGAAGGAAAATAAAAGATAGTTGCTTCTAAGACTTACTATTTGGCGCATGCGCAAATACATATAGCCGATACGCAGACGCATATTGTTTGTTTGCTCCCATACAATATAGCATAATATTTCTTTTGCTGAATGGCAACACCATTTTTTTTTGTCACATTTAGAACTGGAAATAAACCTGTAGAGAGCACCTTCGCCGACACACATTTCCTCTCACACACGTATCATGGGGTATTAGGATAATATATATGCAAAAAATAAATTCACACATGCATGTACAATTACACGCTTACAAACACATCTATATAATCACGTCGCTGTACGTGCCCATAAATACTAAATGTGTGCAAAAGTTTCCAGCCCATAGAGGAAGAAGGACAATAACACTTGGTTATAAAAATATAACTCTGTTTTTTCTTCTTTGAGTTAAAACTTCTGTGGTGAGACAGAGACAGAGGGAGGGAGGGAGGGAGACTGTTACATTGACCCATAGCCTCTTTTTCTCTTGACCATACAACGCTGTGTTATCTTCAATGCCCTGCTTAGCATATCTTTCGCTTCTCGGCCGGAGGGAGGAGCGGTATTCAACCGGAGGCCCGCTCTATGTTATCTTCAAGACCTTAGGTTTTCTCTTCCGACGAGACGTACTCAAACAGTCCGCGCCAGGAAGCCGCTTGGTCCTCTGCAGCTACGGTTCTCCATCTGCCGACTCAACTGACCGCTGCAAGCTGGCACTGACAGACAGCAACTCCGATTGAAGCTCTTACGTGGTCATCTGTATACATGATTTCATAACGCCCACGATTTCCATTCAACAAGTGACTGCTTCCGCTTATTTTCATAGGTGCGCCCTGTGCAGAGAACATCTAATTGACGGCTCGGCTAGGGGTCAATAAGCAACTTTTTACAGAAAAGAAGATAATGAATACACATTTGTAAAACAGGTTTTCCACTAAAGACTTCTGAAGGCTGCATACTCCCGTACAAATTCCTAAACCTTGTTCGCTACCTGAATATATATATATATATATATATATATATATAAGCAAACTAATACTTGGGGAACAATATTTCTGCTTAAATGGTAACAGTCTTAACTGAAATGCAAAGTGCACAAATAAAATGAAATAGATTGAAAAAGAAAAAAGGAGACAACGTTGTGGACAATATAACAGAGACAATAGAAATACAGGAAGATAAATGAATAAATGAATAAAACGTCTACAAACACTGACTCCAAATGGATTTAACATCGAACTGAATGGCGCTGCTTTGAAATAGAGTGAACAGATGTAGTGAGACACATAAGCACCTAAATAAACAAATAAACAAAGCAAGTGGTCGCGATTAATTCAAAACACACCTTTCCAATGTTTAACATATTCCTCCCCAAAGGAGACCTTAGTGCCAGCTGATAACTTTTATACGACGAATATATATGCTACGACATCACCAGTTCATTTTTCGTCGTTTCTTTTGTAGCATATCAACTTTTTTATTTCAAAAACTTTGCAAAATTCTTTTATTCCCCCAAAACTTTTCTCCTGGCGATGACCAAAGCTCGAAACTAGTTGAGAGGAATCAAAAGAGAAATAACACGAAGGAAATATTAAGATTTGTCATCACTTTTACTCAACATTATATATATATATATATATATATATATATACGTGGTGCCTTCAATAAGTTTCCAGACTTTTTCTACAGGCATTTAAAATTGTTGTAGATTCTTGAAAATTCACTATGTTATTGCTATACATCTTATTAGATGACTGACCAATATTTATGATTTCAGGTTCAAATGAACAGCTATTGCAGCAATTGGAATACACCCTACTAAAGCAGCTGGTGAATTTCAAAAATGCAATCGGGACGTGAGGAAGAACGATTAAAAGAAAAAAATAGACCACAAAATAATAAGACAGACACGAAAGAGTAAATTTACTCCATACAGTCATCACCTTTTCAATTATTGTATCAACACGCCTTCGAAACGATTTACATGCCTTTAGACTATATTTTTCAGACATTTTAACAGCATTAAGAGAAGCAATATTTCGATGGGAAGTTACATCTGTTTTGTTTTCTTAACGCCCCATTTATCGTAATCAAGGGGGCTAAAATCGTGTTTAAATGCCGTTCTCACAGCTTTCTTGTGGACTTTCAATTCATCAGCGTGCTTTTTCTTACTTGAGGGGTCCGTCTTTAATTACCGTAACAAGAGCAGTTAAAAAGCCTTCTTTTCGTTTTTTGTTCAATCTTCCCCTCACCCCTTTTCTTAAAAAGCCCTTTTACTGTAAAAAAAATTCTTTGCTTTGTGTACAGTAAACAAAGAAACGTTGGCTTGATTTCAGCGTTTTGCAAACTATAAATTCTTTGTCGTTTCTTTTCTTGCTCACTGAAATTGGGTTGAATTTTGATTTTAAAAAAAAGTGCTTGAATAATTGAGCTAATCAGGAAAATTTAGATTTATCACGTTTTTTTTTATTTAAATTTGACTTATCAGACTGAAAAAAACGTTTTAAAAATTATAACATTTTTCTTCAGCACCCTATATATATATATATATGCGTGCGTGCGTGCGTGCGTATTTTAGGAAAAACTAGAGATCGTTATGATCGGACAATGAAAATGTGCTATGTTTTGACCTTCGACACGGCCCCCAAAAAATGCTATTCCAAGGTGATGCACCGGAAGGAAGTGACACATTCCAATGGCCAGTAATCGAAAGCGATCGCGTGGGCGGATTAAGGCTTATAATATGGAACAAGGTGAAGGTCCCACAGTGCCAATACAGACTGATGCACCGGAAGAGAGCGACCTCTGAACTGCATGACAGTTATTTCCACTTGATGACGATTAAACATTCGATTTCAAAGATCCAGTGGGCGATCGTGTGGGCGTTGAATTATTATTTAACTCAGTTGAGTTCGAGTCCAAGAAGCAGTTGCCAGTAGAATTCCAGACGGCTAGAGACCAGATGTGGTAGGGAAAGCCACACCCGACCGAGAGGGCCCTCGGAAACCCCGATGGAGTTTGGGTCCAGAGAAGATGCTGATAAGATGCAATAAAGAAAGCCAGCATCCAGCAGTGGGCCCTAGGCCTCCGGTTCAACAGCACTAAAGAACAAGAAAGACACAACGTGACGGTCATAACAGTGGGGTCAAGAAATGACAGTTTATGTTTGGTTTCCAGCTCCCTCTCACATGCAACCCTTGAACAACCCTTTCGAACCCTTACAAATAAAGTGAGAGGTAAAATATTGTTAAAGAAGTCTTCCTGCGCCTTCCTTCCCGCGTCGTTTATTCCTGCGTCTGTCTTTATTATTGTGTCGTTGTGATGCTGTAGATGACTATACAACAAATGATCTTAACTCGTGACCACTTAGGTTGAATTAAAACGGTAAAGAAGCTATTTTTAATTCTTGTGAACAGTATAAAAACAGTACTAGTTCTATTTAATACATTGATGGTTGAGGGATTTGGGAGTTCATATGTTTCCCAAGGGTATTAGTTCGAAAGCGAACTAAATAGCACAAGTGTAATTCGAACTCGTTACTACGATATCGCAGTCCAGCACGTTAGCCACTACGTCACGGAAGACTCTCACGAATCTCTGTTCACTTGTGCGATGTGTTGAATAGGGTTGCTTCGCACGAATCTTCATTGTTTAATAACATATCGACCTCCGTGGGTTAATTAATGCCAAAGCGACCCTCATAGAAGCACAATAGTGGTACTATTTAATCCATTGCTGGGAGATGAAAAGGCGAAGTTTTTTTTTTGTCAAGTGAGTGTGTGGCAACGATAAGCACCGCAGAGGAAAACAATGGTATGGGAGGAGCTTATCTGTGGCCTGAGTTGAAAGAAGCTACAAAGACATTTATATGATAATATCTTGAACATTGATATTTCTAATACTTGAACATCTTAAAAAACAATGTTAGCGATTAGCTGGGGATCGATCGTGCATTGTTTAACACGATAACAATCCCAAAGATTCCACGTAAGTACCAAAAATGTCTGCAGTTTCGAAGTCTTTAAACAGTTTCCGGAGACCCCCCGATAGATCGATTGAAAACGTTTCGAAATATTCTAAACCAGAATCGAGATAAGTCACCCAGGTTCCCCATTGAAGATCAGCTTTAGCAATAATGTAAAATGGTTTGGAAAATAAAATACTTAAATCATGTGGAAAACGAAAGAACAATTTCGTGACTAATATTTACTAAAAAACTTGGTAATTTGTCCCTCACCCCAGACCATGTTTCTTCCCAGAGAAGAGTAGAAAGGATTTTAATATTTCATTCGCTATCTCTTTTCAAAAGCTGAAAAGTCGAAATAATTGAATTTTGTATACGATCAAAAAACATTATTAATAAGACATTTTGTAATGGAGTTGTGACAACAGAACATGAGAAAATCTTTTGGTTTCATGACATGAGAAAGGGTACATTTTACAACTCATGTTGGCTTGGAAGGTGTAATAAAATGACAGAAAACTACAAACACAATAGAGCATAAGGAAATTTGTTTTGTTTTATAACTTAAAATACATTTGTCAACTTATATTGGCATGGAGACAATGTTCATAACAGACAGCACAAACAAATAGAAAATCAAAGAAAATAAACGAGAGCGGATTTTTAAATAGACAGAAATTATATCTATTTATTTAAAAGTGATAATATTTCAAATTTTCCTTTTGCTACTTCTGCTTTAATGATATTTATGAATCAATTTATTTCCTGTTAACAATGGAATACAATTGAATTGAAAAAATCGAATTTACTATTGGTAAAAACGGAATTAAGGAAAATTTATCCTTTTACATTTTGTACTAATTCTCATATCTCACTTACAATCATATATGTATTGATTTTGATAAATATATATATTTAGGGGGTCTGGTGTAGTGCTCGTGGTGTAATGGTTAAAGCGCTAGACTGCAGAATCGTAGTAAGCGAGTTCGAATTCCAGTCGCGCTATTACTTTCACTTTCGAACGGGAAAGGTATGACCCCCTTATCCTCCCAGCTATGGGTTAAATACCATCAATGCTGTTCTTCTAGAAAGTTGGCTTTGGCACTGAATAACCCACGAGGGTTGATGTGCCGTTAAACAGAGAAACTAAATAGTATATGTATATATGTATTCATCAAAATTAATGCACATATGATAGTGTATATATATATATATATTTATTTATTAAAATCAATACACAGATGATAGTATATATATATATATTTATCAAAACCGATACACATATCATAGTATATACATATATATTAACCTAATTGCTATATATCTGATTTGCATAATAAATAATGGAAATCATGCTCCCTATCTCATATTTCTTTTTCTGTGCCTCTTCAGAATGAAACCAGTACTTCATGAATTGCTTGATTTTGCTTTTTATGCCAAATAATTTTGTCAACTAAATATCTTTACAAAGAGCTAAACCCAGAGTCCCATGGGAGACAGTAGCTGTAATAGAAAAGCGCACAGATGTAAAACTGCCTCCAAATGTAATAGGAAGAACCTAACCAATACCCATGCCCTGAAACTTAAAAAGGCACAAAATGAATTAGCTAACATCTACATAAAAGAACAAAGAGAATATATACAAAATCAGATTGATAAGATTAGAGAGTCGGTTGAGGATAGACAATCTAGGATAGCATGGCACGGAAACGGTAAACCAAGTGAGCAGAAGGAAGAGCACGGCCAAAGCTAAACTGAAAGCTACCAATCAACAAGAACGAATACAACTATGGAAACAACATTTTGAGAATTTATTCGGAAACCCTCTGAAAGTTACGCATGAACCAATCACGAGAATTATAAGTAAACAATTAGACATCAAACTAGAACCGTTTACGCAAGAAGAACTCCACTCAGTACTAAGAAAAATTAAAAATGAAAAAAGCAGCGGGTCTTGCTGAAATACCCTCAGAAGTATCGAAGACCAGACAATTTGACGACTTACTGCCCCGACACTGTAATGCCGTATATAATCAAAACCCAATTGACAGATGGACGAAGGGATGAATCCTTCACTTCCCTAAAAAAGGTGACCTCGAATTAGCCAAGAACTACCGAGGTATAACCCTTATATCCATAGCAGCCAAGATATACAAAGCGCTACTTCGCAACCGCATAGAACCCAAAATTGAGAAGATACTTAGGAAGAACCAAAATGGCTTTCGGAGGAATAGATCCATAATATCACAAATTTTGACTATTCGTCGAATTCTTGAAGGTGTACGTGCAAAAAACCTACAGGCAATAATATTATTTGTCGACATCATCAAGAACTTCGATTCCATACACAGAGGAAAGATGGAGCAAATACTACCCGCCTACGGCCAACCCAAAGAAACCATTGCAGCCATAATGATGCCCGTGGTGTAATGGTTATCGTCGTGGAAAATGGACACTGCGACACGAGTTCAAATCCTGGACGAGACTAATTGCATTTCACATAGCACTAATACCCTTCGGAAAGGTATGAATCTAGCTATGGGTAAATAGTAGGACAGACTGATTTCTTCAGCCTTGGTGAGGCAACTAGTCTAGGAGAAGGAAAACTCTGAATTCAAACCTGTTAAAATCTGCTTAAAAATTGACCTTGTGTCATATCCTGCCCGAGCGGAGGGGTTGGTAAATATGATAATGGTGCTATATGGAAAAACAAAAGTAAAAGTTCGTTCCCTGTATGGAGACACAGACTACCTCGACATTGTAGCAGGTGTACTGCAAAGAGACACATTAGCCCCATACCTCTTTATCATCTGTCTAGACTACGTGCTTAGAACATCTATTGATAAAATGAAAGAAAGCGGTTTCAAGCTAACAAAGGAAAGAAGCAGAAGGTACCCTGCACAAACAATTACGGACGCAGGCAACGCCGATGACATAGCGCTTCTGACAAATGCACCAGCCCAAGCCGAAACCCTGCTACACAGTCTGGAACGCACACAAGACGGAATATATGTGCTTAGCTGGCTGAAACTAGTTGACAAGTTCACCTACCTAGGAAGCAGTGTCTCATCAACTGAGACAGTCATTAACACGCGACTAGCAAAAGCATGAACAGTTAACGATAAGCTATCGGTCATATAGAAGTCACACCTGACCGATAAGATGAAACGCAGTTTTTTCCAATCTGCGGTTGTGTCGATACTTCTGTATGGATGCTCTACATGGACGCTAACTAAACAAATGGAGAAAAATCATGACGGCAACTACACAAGAATTCTGCGTGCAACACTGAACACGTCCTAGAGGCAATACTTCACAAAGCAGCAGCTGTACGGTCACTTACCACACATCACAAAAACTATGCAAGTTAGACTGCTGGAGAAGTAGGGACGAACTCATAAGTGACGAGCAAAGGTAGGACGACCATCTAGAAGCTACATGCAACAGCTCCGAAATTCGGCTGTTTTTTGTTTTGTTTTGTTTTTTCTTCTCATTTATTTCTTGTTTTAATAGCATTACCTATTCTTTATTTACTCGTTTTCATTCCGATATTCTGCTCTTTATTTCCATGTCTTCATTCCAAGACTCTAGTCTTTATTTACATGCCTGCTACTAGAAATGGATTTCTACCTGCATCAGTGTTTTAAAGTGCGTCTGCACAGGCTGACATAATCTTTTATCTTATTTAATCCACATCATTCCACACTTTCAACCTGATTAACATGGAAGTCCGTCTGGATCGCTTTTAACTCGCAATAGTGACCTTGTCACCAGAAACCGTTTCTTATATTTACAGGGCCTTCATCAGAGATTCCAATGAGGAATATAATTTCTTATCCTTCACGTTTTTCAGGTGTCATTAAAAATTAGTTTTTATTGTTGTTTATTGATAGATGCTGATACAGGGTGTAGCCCTAAAGACCTGCCGGAAGCGATGGACGATAGAGATGGGTGGCGAGAAAGGGTCAGGAGTATCCGTGCTGATGGCATGACCTAATGATAATGATGAAATATATTAAGTAAGTTAAGTACTTCATTTGACTCAATAAATAGAACGATTGCAAAAACGATTAATACCCTTTTACGGTATCACCTCTAGCATATCATTTTAAACAATCTCTACATATTCACAATCTCTGTCAACGCATTCTTGAAATCTCTTAAAGGTGATTAGTAAATGTTAAGATATTAACGGGAATATTTTTATTGGAAAAGCAGAACTGATATTATGAATAACACATAGGGAAGATTCCAATACAATCTTTACAGAGATGGTGAACAGACTTTAAATCCCAATTTCATAAAGGCATACTGATAGAAATGAGAACATTTTATTAACGGCCTGTATTTCTCAATTGTTGATGATTCAAAAACACCTGCAGGGTTGTTAAGTGTTAAATTTCTATAAATATTCCCTTCCCACATTGCACTTTCAGACCCTTGGAAAAAGCATGTAACTAATTTTTTGCACTGTCTTATCACAAAATATCTTGAAAAAATCTTTTTATTTGTAAGTATCAATTGTAGACGGAGAAATTCGGTGAGTAAGCAGTATATATATATATATATAGAGAGAGAGATGGAAAATTAGATGTGTTAGGTAAAGAATCATTGTTTTATCTTTACAAAGCATCAAGATCGCTTTTGATAGCTTTATGACAGCTGTCATGATTTTGTTTTTTTAAATCGACAAAATTGACATGTTTTCGTTTGTTTGTTTTAATAGTGACGATAGAGGGTAATGAACAACATTTTCAAAATTGGATGGACGACAAAACTTGGATAGCAAAGACGCGGAAAACTGGAAAGTAGAATTAACAGCAGGAGGACAAACTCAAGCAAAAATGAAAATCCAAATTGTCATTTTCAAGAGAGACTCGCTCATGCCACTTCTATTTGTGATAGCAATGATGTCACTGAATTATATACTCAAGAAATGCACAGGAGGCTACAAATTTACACAGATAGGAAAAGATAAACCAACTAATGTATATACAAGATTTTAAGATATTTTTCAAAAATAAAAAGAACTAGATAGCTTTATACAAATAATACGAAAATACAGCCAGGATAGGAGAATGGAAAATGAGCCATGTTGATAAGGAAAAATGGAAAAGAAAAACATCGGAAGAAATAGAACTATTAAATCAGGAATGCATTCTTGGAGAAAAAGAAACTAGGATTTCTAGAAGCAGATACCATCAAACACAGATGAAAAAAAGAAAAAAAAAGAAAAAAGAAAGGTTACCTCAGAAGAAAGAGAAGACTTCCTGAAACCAAGCTCTGCAGCAGAAATATTATCAAATGAATAAACGCTTGGGGAGTTCCTCCTTACAAGACACTCTCGACCATTCTTAAACTGAACAAAGGAGAAACTCAGACAAATAGATAAGGAAATTGATAACGATGCACAAAGCTTTACACTCACGTGATGACATCTATAGAGTCAATGTCAAGAGAAGAAGGAGGCAAAGGACTCGCCAATATTAGGGAATGAGTAGATGCAACAATTCGAGGACTCGAGGAATAAAAATATGAGCCAAAAAATATAAATCAGACAAACAAATAAAAGCAATATCAACATATTGTCTAATAATAATACAACAAAATCTAGAAAATAAACATGGGAATAAAAACAACTGAACTAATACTTTAAACAACGAATACGGGAGATGGCACACGAGATGAAGGGGACATGGCCAGGATAAGAAATCCTAAAAGCTATGGCCCAGTGAGTTGTGGCTGTAGAATACTCCGACTGAATCTCTGCAGAGGGATAAGACTCCCCCAAACGAGTGTCCTGATTATGACACTAAACAATCTGATAGTAAGGCTCCAGTAAATCTGGAGCTTTGGGAAATGCGGAGTATCCCGTCATTACCATCGCTCCCAGGTCTACTCTGGTCCGGAGTGGCAGCACTCGATAAGGTCCAATCTATGGGTCATATAGAACTAGACTGAAATATTGCTAAATTGAATTGCTTGAAATGGAGCTGTTTTTGACATTGAGACTCTACTTACGCTAAACTGAATAGTTTGTAATAGAATAAAATTTGTATAAAATAGATTTGGCATTAAATAACCTACAAAGATTGATATGCCGTAAAACTCAAACAAATAAACAAACAAACAAACAAATATTTCAAGTAACTTCATTCTGAGATTCTGCTCTTTATATTCTAGCCTTCTTACAAAGACCTTCTCTTTATTTTCGCGTCTTTATTCTGAGATTCTGGTCTTTATTTTCGTGTTTTCATACCAAGATGTACTCTTCACTTTCCTGTCTTCATTTTGAAATTCTACTTTTTATTTTCGTGTCTTCATTCTGAGATTCTACTTTTTATTTTCATGTTTTCATACCAAGACTTACTCTTTATTTTCGTGTCTTCATTTTTAGATTCTGGTCTTTATTTTCGTGTCTTCAAATCAAGACTTACTCTTTATTTTCGTGTCTTCATTTTGAGATTCTGCTTTTTATTTTCGTGTCTTCAAACCAAGACTTTCTCTTTATTTTCGTGTCTTCATTTTGAGATTCTGTCTTTTATTTTCGTGTCTTCAAACCAAGACTTACTCTTTATTTTCGTGTCTTCATTTTGAGATTCTGCTTTTTATTTTCGTGTCTTCAAACCAAGACTTTCTCTTTATTTTCGTGTCTTCATTTTGAGATTCTGCTTTTTATTTTCGTGTCTTCAAATCAAGACTTACTCTTTATTTTCGTGTCTTCATTTTGAGATTCTGCTTTTTATTTTCGTGTCTTCAAATCAAGACTTACTCTTTATTTTCGTGTCTTCATTTTGAGATTCTGCTTTTTATTTTCGTGTCTTCAAATCAAGACTTACTCTTTATTTTCGTGTCTTCATTCAGAGATTCTGCTCTTTATTTTCATGTCTACATTCCGAAATTCGGCTGTTTTTTTTTGTTTTGTTTTTTCTTTTCATTTTTTTCTTGTTTTAATAGCATTACCTATTCTTTATTTACTCGTTTTCATTCCGATATTCTGCTCTTTATTTCCATGTCTTCATTCCAAGACTCTAGTCTTTATTTACATGCCTGCTGCTAGAAATGGATTTCTACCTGCATCAGTGTTTTAAAGTGCATCTGCAAAGGCTGACATAATCTTTTATCTTATTTAATCCACATCATTCCACAATTTCAACCTGATTAACATGGAAGTCCGTCTGGACCGCTTTTAACTCGCAATAGTGACCTTGTCACCAGAAACCGTTTCTTATATTTACAGGGCCTTCATCAGAGATTCCAATGAAGAATGTAATTTCTTATCCTTCACGTTTTTCAGGTGTCATTAAAAATAGGTTTTATTGTTGTTTATTGATAGGTTGAGACATTTATTGTCAAAAATACGTATGTTACATATTTTGTATTTAACCTTTTGATTCCATATGGAAAATCTGCTATTAATAATGTGGAAAAAAAACTCTAAAAAATTATTGTGACAAAATTGGATATCCATCAACAGAGTTAGTCTTGGTATTAAGACACGAAAATAAAGAGCAGAATCTCAAAATGAAGACACGAAAAAAGAAAAAAAAGGAAAATGAAGAAAGTGTAAGTCTTGGTATGAAGACACGAAAATAAAGAGCAGAATCTCAAAATGAAGACACGAAAAAAAAAAAAAAAAAAAAAAAAAGAAAGTGTAAGTCTTGGTATGAAGACAAGAAAATAAAGAGCAGAATCTCAGAATGAAGATTTGTAAATAAAGTGTAGATTCATACAGAGTAAGACTTGGTGTGAAAACATGAAAATAAAGAGCCGAGTCCTGGAATGAAGATATGAAAATAAAGATGGTTTCGTAGTTAAGAACGATTCTCATCTGTTGTCGTGTTGGCGCTATCTCTTTCCCTCAAGCTCATTCCACGCAGATGTGTTGACTACTTT